>BSCZ01000330.1:0-20185 GCA_027924225.1 Bjerkandera adusta
CGAAGGCAAAACTGCGGATTAATCGTAGAACAGAAAAGATTTACACTTAGTGGCGCGTTTGCAAAGGTAGTCGCATGACAGTACATAGCCAGCTGTCGGCTGCGACAATCACTCTTCGAGGGGCG
The DNA here is from genome assembly GCA_027924225.1 of Bjerkandera adusta. Classification (NCBI taxonomy): domain Eukaryota; kingdom Fungi; phylum Basidiomycota; class Agaricomycetes; order Polyporales; family Phanerochaetaceae; genus Bjerkandera; species Bjerkandera adusta. The sequence goes on from BSCZ01000330.1 coordinate 126, forward strand.
CATCAGATGCGCCTCTCATGGAACGTCCTGATATGGTATAAGTGACGGTGCCATAATCAGATGTTCCGCCCTATTGTTCACACTGCAGTTCCTCCCCGTGCCAAACGCAGTGTAGGGATGCTGCCATGGTACCCTGCTGACCGCATTCGTCTAGCTTTGTTTTGGCTACGAAACGACGTTATTCCTGGATGCGGCCGAGAGCACTGGCAGCCAGCGGCGCGGGAATGCAATCTCCATTCTATTCACATCCGCGCGGCCCTCCGACATCCCCGCCCTTGGGCTAGTTCAAGGCTTGTGTCATGGACCGCTGGGACTCGTTTCTCGATTGGTTCGAATGGGTTGTGTGCGGGGAGGCGCACGCAGCGACCCATAGGGGCGCATCAAACCAGGATGCCTCATCCCCCACACCGCGGTACAGCCCACGGCACCAATACCCACTATCCTATCCTACGCGACACATTGTTCCACCCTCTCCCCTCACCCCTCGTCCCTTGCAGCCCGCAAACGTCTATCCTCATCACCGACAGCACCGGACAGCGACATATCCGCCACAAGAGACGCAGGTCACGGCCCTGACCCAACCGTACCCAGAGCACGTGTACCCGCCATCTTCTCGTCCGCGCCTAGATGAGCAACCTGAGGCCTCAGGCTCAGGCACGCAGCTAGACGCATCCGAACCAGAATCTCCGGTTCTAGTTCTATACACTCACTATAATTTCTCGGGGACAAAGAAGCGACCGGCTCAGTCTCATCGACATCCCGCGAGTCAGACTTCACCCCGGCCAGGCTTTGTACGTCTCCTAGTTCCTCGGGCGCGCCTAGACGTATTGAGCTAATAAGACGACACGTATTGTAGGACTACAATCAGTCTAACAGAGAGAATGAATACTATCTCTCCCTCCGTGCGGATGGAAAACAGGCACGCAAGGAAATGAGCAAAGCGTTCCATGAGAGCAGTCGAGCGTTCAAAGCCAACAACCGCGCGCTTGCAAAGGAACTTTCTGCACGGGGGAAACAACACAAGACTGAGATGATCAGGCTCTACAAAGTGGCGAGTGACTGGCTCTTCCAAGGTAAATCCTCATATTCAAATTACTACATAGTCCTCCTGAACAGACGAATACTCACAGCAAATAATATGGTGCGTTATTCTGCCTGTGAGCAGTTGTGGAGTGACTTACGCGCTGTGTAGTATTGCGAAGCGAATGAGATAGACTTACATGGACTGGATGTTCAAGAAGCTATCGCACGCACCGACCGCAAGATACAAGAGGCGAAGCAGAGGGGTATGTCGAATGTCCGCATCATCGTCGGTACGTCAAACATCTACCTCATTCCTCCTCGGCGACGTCTGATATTTCCTCAGGGAAAGGGCTACACGCCGCTGACGGCATTCCAAAGCTCAAGCCCGCCGTAGAAGGGCATATACGAAAGTACGCTTGCCATCTCGTTCATTTGTTCATCTGAGGCTTGACGGAATACATAGGCAACAACTTTCCGTAGAACTTGATCCACGGAATTCTGGAGTGTTGGTCGTGAGCTTGGATTCTTGAGCACCTGTGATGGTTGAGGAGCTCTGACAGGACGTACTGTGTGAATTGTCGAGATTCGACTGCTAGTATCGATCTTACATTTCATGCGCCACTTGACCAAAAGGCTATTTCCGCGCACCTCGCGCGAAGCAACATCGGGGTCGCCGCTCCGCCCACTAGGTATTCAGTTTACGGAGACCGGGTTTTCAAGTTTGTAGTGCCGCCGTTGTGGCGCGGGTATTGCCGTTCCACGGACGGGATCGCAAAGCGTGAAGATAACTGTATCTCCTAGACTACGCCTCATTTTGCAACTCTATCTATTGTTGTTTTACGAACGGGTCACATACATGCGTTTACAAATAGTCGACGAAACTATTCCAGCTCGCGCCAAGGACGATCAACTGCCGTATCATCGCGCCAGTTGTCATCCAGGCCCCGTAACGTCAGCTCCTCCATGCGACGAGCGAAGTCATTCATGTCAGCTAATGCCGCCTCGCGAGCCTCAGCGTCATACCCTCCAGACTCCCTGACCCCTGCCCCCGTATCCCACATCGGGCTTTCTCCCTTCCAGCCACCGTTGACGTGGATGTAGTTCAGGAGTGATCTCCACAGCGGATCGAGAGCCAATACAGATGGGTCGCCTACGATGATGACGAGGGCTTGGGCGCGAGTGACAGCAACTGTCCGTATCTATTTAGCACTAAATACGTGGGGTTTTGACGACTGGACTGACCGTTGAGACGACGCGGGTTAGCGACGAAGCCGAGCGTATGCTTCAAGTCGTACTCGACGAATTCACGACTGCTCCGGACAGTAGAAATGATGATGACTCGTCGTTCCTACAGATCTCATCAGTTAGGATTACAAGCGCAGCGCCGCCGTCCCCACCTGTCCTTGAAACTCCTCGACGCTGCCCACCTTCACACCGTCGGCGAAGCTCCGCAGGGAGTTCCGAATTTTCAAACACTGGGCGTGGTAGGGAGTGATGACGCCAATGTCGCCGTCGGCTGTGGGCGAAAGTTAGCTCATGTTAGGCAGCGAGATGGTCATGAGCACGGACTGATACGGATGCGCCTGTCCGAGCGAAGCAGCTCGACGTATCGCTTGACTTGTAGAACCTCGAGGATGTTGAAGAACGACGGTGAATGCGCCTCTCGGTCGTCCTTTCCAGCAATCGCATGGAAAATCATCGGGAACCGTCCATTGGGAAGCGTAGGCCACTTGATGTACGAGTTCACAATGTTTGCGTCGCCGTGAGACTCTAGGGTGCTGTCGTAAAACCGCTCGTTTGGGAATTTCAAGATCGCTGGGTGTGAACGGAAGTTTTGAACAAGTTGTACCACACTGTAGACACTTCCGTCAGAACGAGTCCTGGCATAGTAGAGCCCACGTACGTGATGCCATATCCGCGCTTTGCATCATGGCTGTTCCCCTCCATTATGCGCTCCAGATAACTCTTCTCTAGGCCAAGCTCGCGAGATACGGGAGAACGGATGATGGGGCCCAGCTGTTTGGGATCCCCGGACAGGATAACGTTCGTGCTATTGTCAGCCATAGTCTTGATGCCTATCATGGCTTCAGGTTCCGTTGCATGTCCCGCCTCATCAACGAAGATATGAGTGAAGTGTCCACGAGGTACACCGACGCCGTACGCGACCGACGCAGAGACACAGGTCGTTACGACCAGTCTGAAGCGCTTGAACATTGGCATCGGGGGGAGGCTGAAATGGCCCTCCGGCGTGGTACATGTGAAGTTTCGCAGCGCGTCGGGGACCTGGTCTTTGAAACGAGATGGCGCGTAGAAACGGAAAAGCTGTTGCTTCCCGAGGGTGACCAATCTCTCCGCGATGATGTCGGCAGCACTGTTACTGGGAGCGCATGCCAGAATTCGGGCATTGGGGTTGCGGTCAAGGACCTGTCGAATGGCCTCGACAATCGTGACTGTCTTTCCCGTGCCTGGCCTAGATTGCCGTCCAAGTCAGCAGTTTTCTGGAGCAAAAGAAAACGAGGAAACTCACGGCCCGAACACAACGAACGGCGGCGATCCCGGAGGCAGGCTCACGATGGAACCCACGGCTTGAAGTTGCGCGGGGTTGTTGGTAATGAGCGGGTTGTGAACGTCGATCCGTGCGCTGGGGTAGCGCTTCAGCAGGATATCGGACACTCGGGGAAATAGTAAGCGAGGAGGAGCGAAAGCAGTATCCAACGCTTGGTGTTGTCGACGGAACGGATAGCGATTCAGCTTGAACCGAACACGATAGAGGCGAATCGGGTTATAGCCTTGGTGAAACAACGAGTTGAACTTGAGACCGACTTCCTCTCTTCGCACGACGTGCACGCGCCCTTCAAACCACTTTCCCTGCTTGACATTGGTGCCATGGGGTTGAACGAGAATGCTATCACCTATTCTGCTTGTGAACTTTGGAGAAATCAACCCATGGGAGGGCTTTCACGTACCGACAAGGACACTGGGTCGGTTCTCCGATAGGCCTGGGACTGCTAAGCTGTAGGCAGAACGTCAGCCTTACGACCTCGCCTTAACATCCCGCAGACGTACAAGTAAAGTGCATTATGTCTGTCAAGTCTAGCATCTGCGAGGTCATAAATCTGTAAGTCTGTTCTGGTCGCGACCGCGATTAGGCGTTTCCACGTTACAGGGCGACTAACAACTTACTCGCTACGATATTCTTCAGCCCAAACCAGCATCTTGTAGTGCCGTGCGTACGACAGCTCGTTGAATGGCGTCGGAAGTATCGCTGTTTTGAATTGACGTATAACGCTGGCTACGGATCTTCCATTCTTCAGCACGAAGGACGTGCGCTCGGGTATGAATGCTTGGGCAAGTGGTACGACATATTTGATGGAACTTATCGCCGGTGGTGGATCCCCAGGAACGATGTCGGTCTCGGGGTCTCTGGTGACCCGTTGCTTTGGTACGTAGGGCGCCTTGGGTACAAAATCGTTGTACTCCGGGGAAGCGACCACGAGTCGTATAGGACGAGTGATCACGAACTTCTGGTGCAAGCTGACATCCTCGAAAATAAACTCGATGCGGTCCTCGTATATTCCCAAGTTCTCTTGTTTGAACGATATGGTGACGCGTATACTGTCCTCGATACTAAGCCTTCGATTTGTGCCTTGGATGACGATGGAGAACCTGAAATGAGACAACAAATCAGTCAAGGGGATCTTCCGTTCGGAAGATCACTCACGGACTCGGCGGGGCGCGATTGTGTGTCTTTGGGGACAGTTTCGCCTCCACTAGGTCGACGCACGCCTGTGGCACAGTCGTCTTGATAGTGACGGTCAGCGTTGCCCCAGTGCTCGCTTTAGCAATATCCACAACGCCAGAGTCCAGCTTCTGGGGCGATATAGTAACTCCGTGCTTGTCCTTGGTAGCCTCATCGAGGGCAGCCTGGATGGTGTCGACCTGGAGTTTCCGAGCATGTGTCCGCGTACTGGAGTGACGATCAAAGTCGGCCTGGAGCACGTAATGATTGCACGTTGAGCAGAAGATATGACCTGGCACGTCCGCGCCAGGCTCCTCCGGCTCTATGTCCGGATGCAGCCCTTGCTTGCTGGCGGCCGCCTTGTGAGGCTTTCCGCCAATGTGCGACTTCCAGACGGTCAGGCCGGTCACTATCGTTTTGCAGATAGGGCAGCAGAACTGCTGTGACTGGCCTTCCACGAGCTTGCGATGACGTGGGTCCTTGTAGTGCGCCTGGTGGTCTTTCTCTGTGAACGAGACGACGCTACACCCGGAGCAGATGTAAACGTCGTGATTTCGCTTGCAGGACGCGTCTTGGCACGAGCCTACGGCGAGTACGTTGGGACAAACAGAATCCATGTGCAACTGGGACGAAGGTCAGCGAAAGGCCAAGACAGAAAGCGAGATAGAACGAACCGCAGCTCATCTCATATAGCATCGCTTACAAAAGGCGGCAATCAAACAAACCCGACCTGTGAGCATGCGGGTTACGCCATACAGCCCCATGCAGAGCGCGTTTCCAGTCCGAAGCCGAGCCCACTGAGGACGCGATCTCGTTCAGTCTACAATTAGGGCGGATGACAAAGCAGCACGACGAAATCACACAGGCATAGGCTGGGAACCGACGTACCCGTGTCGACAAGCACGCTTGGGTCGACGTCGCTCTTATCAGTCACACCGGACAGTGCATGTGTGGAAGATGATTGCGAAATGTCGAGAGAAAGTCTACAAATACAAACGTTCAAGGAGCTCATGAGAAGAGCTTGTTGACGGAGGTGTTGCCCTCCTGGTTCTTCTTGAGGACCTATTTCATGCACGAGGTTAGGAAATATAGTTACGTCGTGTATAGATGGCACGCGTACCTTCGCGACCGCAAACTCAAAGTCCTCCTGCGTAACGTGTTGCCGGCGCTCCCGCAAAGCGTACATGCCTACGGCCAGTCGCTATTAGACTTGTCATGTAACGGAGAGAGCTAATAAACTTACCCGCTTCGGTACATATGCCCCGAACCTCAGCACCTGAACATTGACCCATCTTCTCTGCCAGTGCCCTCAGGTTGATCCCTCGCTGCAACGACATCTGCGGGGATTGCTTCGGCCAAATACTCGATTAGACAAAGGGAAGCGCGTACCTTCCGTGAATGGATGCGAAGGATGGCCACCCTCGCCTCAGGACCCGGTGGAGGGAACTCAATCTTTCGGTCTATGCGACCGGGACGAAGAAGCGCGGAGTCGAGAATATCTAACGCAACGCAAAATTAGATGGAATATGACAAGGAGTTTCATGACACCGACCTATCCGATTTGTCGCCATGATGACTTTGATGTTCTTCGACGGCTCGAATCCATCAAGTTGGTTCAGGAGTTCAAGCATAGTACGTTGGACTTCAGAGTCACCACCACCAGAGCCTCCCTCTCCTCTTGAGCTACCAATGGAATCAATTTCGTCCATGAAGATGATACTTGGTGCATGTTCTCGCGCCATGACGAATAGCTCGCGAACCATCCGACTGCCCTCTCCGATATACTTCTGCACAAGCTCGGAGCCAGAGACACGAATGAACTTGCAATCCGTGTGGTGCGCAACAGCTCGTGCCAACAGTGTCTTTCCCGTTCCAGGAGGGCCATACAGGAGGACACCCTTCGGCTGCGCGATACCGAGCGATTCGAAGAGTTCAGGATGCTTCACGGGCAATTCGATGACCTCCTTGATCTCCTTTATTTGCTTGTCGAGACCACCAACCATTTCGTACGTGCTGTCGGGGACTTTCTCAACCATCATGAGCGAGACCAGAGGGTCAATCTTGTTGGGCAGGATCTTGTGGATTGTGTAAGAGTCGGAGCGAAGAGCGACGCGGAGGGATGGTGTGAGGGTGTTGATATCAATGTCCGCGTCGATATCCACGACTGCAATGAGTTTAGTACGAAGTGACGCGAAAAGGAATAACAATACGCACTGTATTTGCCCTCTGGCTGCACCTTCACGAGCACCTTGTTCTTGCCCATAGCTTTGACGACCTCTCCTACATAGCTTCCAGGCTCGTGCAGTAATTGAAGTTCCTCACGCAGTAGACGAACTAGTTTCAATGCATTAGAACGTTTTCCGAGAATATGAGAGAGGTACAAACCCCGAGCATTGAGTGCATTCCGCTGAGCCTCCAACCGACGCAGGTTTTGAGTCTTCTGGTTGATAAGAAGCTCTGCAGCTTCAATCTTGGCCTGGTAGTACGATTTGAGGCCAGGGCCTTTGGCTGGCGTTGTCGCGACAGGCATGGCGGTGGTAAGAGACGAAGAGTAATGACCACACGCGGTGACGCGTCCGCCAGTCGTGACAGGGTGAATCACGTGATAATATACCTTATTCGGAACGGACCTGTTTCGCTCACAGTTTCACACTTCTGAAGTCGGCCTGTGCATAGGAAGGGTCAAGATTACAACGATGAATTTGTCGCGCTCCCTGCAGTCAGTCGTATGCGTCTTTTCATCCACAGCACCAAAATCTTCCTTGGCAGCGAGTTGGCAGCGAGGAAAACTGGGAAACGCCACTACTAGTAAACACAATGCCCTGTTATCCCAGTCTCACATCCCCTCGGCTTATCTGGCACAATTCGTACATATGTATATCTCATCAGTTAAAAAAACTTAAAAAGACTATCCCAATCTATAATATACTGAACCAAGTCCGTGAGATAGTGGAGGTATACACAAACGACGACTACCGGGGCGATCTGTGTGCATCAGCCGGCGACGCACTCCCGCTCCGAGAGCCACCCGAATGGTGTCGTGGTACATCTGTGCGCAAGCGAGTCCGTTCGTCCACCTCATCATCATAATCTTCCTCTACCTCGGCTAACCGCTCCAGCCCAACGCTGTCCATACCGTCCTCCTCAAGGGCGTTGAAGATAGTGGTGTTCGGTCGGGTACCTGATGCTCGCCGGAAATGGTTTGCAGAGTGTGGCGGTGCGCCCCCAATAGGTGTACCTCCAGCACCGCTCCATCCGTCGATCGACATGCGCCCTTGAATGCTGAGTCGTGGGTTCATCAACCCCCCCTCGAGGGCTGAGTGACCGACGGAGTGAATGGACGCGGGTTTTCGAGAGATTTCGAGAAGATGGACGCCAAGGAAGGTGATTACAAAACCGGCAAGGAGGGAAACCGTGTTGGAAGGATCATCCGTGTTGAAGCCTTGGAACATGATAACAGAGGCTACCAGGGTAGCGGTAGAGAAGCCGACGTAGTACATCGGGTTCACTCTGACATGGATGGTGAGACGAGTGATACCCCAGAAGACTGGTCTGTACGTACAAGTTCGTTGAAAATATGTCGAGGGCTTTGTTGAAGTAATTCATTTGGACCAAGATACACCCCGCGGTGACGATACCGAATACGTAGGTGCTAGGATGCGTGAATTGGTTGTTCCCAGATAGCGTAAGCTTCACCGCGATTCCGAAGCCTTTGATGGCCATAACGGACACTGATCCAGCGAGGGAGCAGATGGAGATGTAGACCAATGGGTTTGAGCGACCATACCGAGGCGCCACGGTGTATATCATGACGAGGCAGTACACCAGAACGGTGAAGCAATATAGCATGAACCCTGGAAGTATGTTTACGGCATAGAATAGAATCAAGACGCATGAGAACACACCTGGCTGAACGGCATAGTGTAAAATCTCATCCACCGTTTGAATATCCTTGTCCCCCGGAGCATGCAACACGATAACAAGCGAGCCGAGTAGGCAAAGCGTGCATCCAACGCGACCGATGTGACCAAGTTCTTCGTTCAGTAGGAACGACGCGAGGACAGCTCTGTCAAAACGATGAGAATGAGACGCATGTTACAAATACATAACACGGACCCAATGATGACACTTAGTGCCCCCAGCGGCGTTACCAATATTGGAGGTGCGAATGTGTACGCGGCGAAGTTGGCGACTGAGGGCAGAGTCAGTTTGGACAATTGTGTCTAGAGCGCTGGCCGTACGATGTACAGCTCACGCAGAGGTGCCTGGGTTACCTTCTCCTAGTACCACTGGTAACAAGAATGTCAGTCAAGTCTCGTGTGGCTGCCCGCGTAAACGCACTTGTGCACATCCCGGCCCACCATATCGGACTTTTGAGGTAGGCGTAGTTGTCGGACGCATTGTCGTAGGCTGCCGATGACCTTTCTCCAGCATCATTAAGGCCCTATGCGGTATGTCAAGGGCCGAGCTACGTCTGCGAAACATATTTCGTGCAGACCTTCTTGGTGATGATAAAGCTCGTGCCGATTGCGAGAGAACTGGAGACGGCGAGGGCGAGGCCGATGTACTTATCTTCGAGCATGTCGCCGCGGTGTTTTGGGGAATGTTAATGAGCGGAATACAGAGCGGGCGAGCACCGCCAGGAGGGACTGGTGAGGCTCCAGACAAGCGAGGGGAAGCGTAAAGCGAGGTCGTGAGTAAGTACAGAAAGGGTGCTGCGTGTCACACAGACCCGACGTTGCGGCCATTGGTCGGTGAACAGTCTCCGGGGTCTCCTTCTCTCAAGGACGCTCCGGGGCCGCTGGCACCGCTCCGACTCTCTCCTGCCTCGCTCTGCCCGCTGTGCAGGTACGTCCCGGCCGCTCTCTCTCTCAGCGGCAGCCCCTCATATCTTGTAGTCATGCTCTCTGCTGCGCGACTTGCTTCAAGGCATGTAGCTCGCGTCTCGACCCGTTCGCTCTCGTCCGTCCCGAACAATGACAACCTCTTCCGGGATGCGTTGTCTGCAGTCGACTCCATCTCGTCGGGGAGCACTGCTAGCTTTCAGGGGGCTCCCAAGGCTGTAGCTTTGCACCCGCAAGCCGTAACACCCCTCGCCGAACAATCCTCGGTCGTACTCATCCCGCCAGAGGAGGACCCACTGCTGCACTACCTGACGTCGGCAATTCAACACCATGGCGAGCGCAAGAAGGCTGCGAGAATCGTTTCTCGCACCCTCCTGCTGATCCACACGCTCACACGGGCACCGCCATTACCCATCGTCCGCGAGGCCATATTGGCGGCATCACCTGCCACCAGGTGCATATCCCAAAAGCACGGAAGCAAGACCATGTATAAACCTATCGCCCTTGGGGAGAAGCAGCGCACACGGTTTGCTGTGGATTGGATTCTGAAATCTCTCAAGGGGAGGAAGGAGCACAGGCTAGAGGAGAGGTTGGCCAGGGAGTTGATCAACATCGTTCAGCAGGCTGGTGATGAAAACCCGTCCTGCCAAGCTCTGCTCAAGAGGAACGAGTTGCACAAACTTGCTATGCTTAACCGGTGCGTGTTGCTGCTCTTATTTCTGCTCTCAGGCAATGTTAAGGGCGACCACAGGGCAAACATTTCACTACGGTAACGCGGATAGACGAGGGACTGCCTACTTTATATCTGTGCTAGACTTAGGACGTGCAACTAGTATCGAGCGGTTCGCTTCACACTCTTACGATCCCAGTTTCAGCCCTGACAATCACGCCAATTCACGAGAACATCGTGCCGTCCAACCACCGCGAGCCCCGGTAGGAGGAGATCTCGTTCAAACTCGGGCTGTTGTACGCGTCTTGGAAGCAATGTGCCGTGTTAGTTTACAATACAGAGGTTGTGTCTCGTTTCACGCTCGCTACCTCCTATATACGAGAAATGACTTAGCCAATTCAGTCTACTCTGTACCGTGACCTGGTCGTGACCTGAGATGCTCCGTGCGGCCTTTGCTGCTTTTCTCCCACCACCCCGCGCGTTCTTCTCGCGCAGGTTATTCGTCGGTGCCCCTAGGCTTTTCAGCACGATGGGCGCGAACGTTCAGACGGTGAACACGTCAAAGCGACTCCAGGCCTTGAGACAGCTCATGTCCAGCCCTGATAACGATGTCACCGCCTATGTAGTTCCTAGCGAGGACCAACGTACGCTCAATCGTCATCTCACGCGATGGACGAGCTCACCACTTCTTAATTTCAGACTCCAGCGAGTACAGCGCTGCGTGCGACGAGCGACGCGCATACATCTCTGGATTCACGGGATCGGCGGGTACGCGACCTCCCCAATTCAGTTCGCGCGTTTTGTGACCCCTCCTACCAGGATGCGTTGTCATTACCCTCAAGGATGCCTTCTTGTTTACCGATGGTCGATACTTCTTGCAAGCGGAGAAGGAACTAGACCAGTGGGTGTCATAGAGGTCGTTTGTGGGACACCAAATTGACTGCGTGTGGGACAGGAACTGGACGTTGATGAAGCAGGGTCTACCAGGTGCGTGACTTTTCCCTTGAGATGCAATACCCTCCTAACCGGAATGCTCTTCCAGACGTACCCACCTGGCAGGAGTTCCTGAAGGTCAGCTACGAACCCGGGCAGGTCAAGCTCATTCTCACAACTTCAACAGAAGCTTGAGCCCCACAGTCGTATTGGAATTGACCCATCTGTCATCATCGCTAGTGCGTCCTTCAAGTATATCGCAGGGGTTTTATAAGCTCATCGAAGTCTAGCCGATGCTGAAAGCTTGCAGACATCACTGAAGGAGAACGAATCGCACATCGTGTCGCTGTCGCAGAACTTAGTCGACTTGGTCTGGGAGAACAGGCCCACTCGACCAGCAAACGAGGTCTTTCCTTTGGACACAAAGTATTCTGGTACGAGACAATACTTTTACTGTCGTCCAACCCATCACTGACCGGTTGACTAAGGGGAGGCGCATACATCCAAGATACAACGACTACAAGATGAACTCAAAACCAAGAATTACAAAGCCATGGTCATCAACATGCTTGACGAGGTGGCTTGGCTGTTCAATCTGCGAGGCTCGGATATCGATTTCAACCCGGTGTTCTTCGCCTACGCTGTTGTGACCCAGGAGAAAGCCATCTTGTTTGTGAATCCGACTCAAGTTGACGACACTGTGCGGAAACATCTTGGCGGTGAAGTTGAAGTACGTCCGTACGACAGCTTCTACAAATACCTTGCAAGCCTCGGAGGGGAGCTGGAGCTCAGCAAGAATTCGGTGCGCTATAGTCTTACGCGGCACTCTATCCCATTGACACTGATATTACTGCTTCGATAGCAAGTTATCCTTGGTGACAAGACGAGCCTCGCAATAGCTGAAGCTGTTGGAAAGGTAAGTCATCCGTCGCGCAAACATGCCGAGCTTCACGTAGTATTTGCCGTGTGCTAACTTAGATCAACCGTCGTCTCATCAAGGACAACATCTACATTGCTCGTTCCCCAGTCGCAGATATGAAGTCGATCAAGAATGAAACGGAAGTCGAAGGTGAGCAGTCACCTCAAGCACCCTAAAATTTACGCTTACGGTCTGGCCCAGGTTTCCGTCAGAGTCATATTCGTGATGGTGTTGCTCTGGCCCGTTACTTCGCATGGCTTGAAGAACAGCTCAATCAAGGGGTCGAGCTGTCCGAGAGCCAAGCTGCGGATCAACTCGAGAAATACAGATCGTACGTGGCCACTCACGACCACGTATATACCCTCCAGTGTTAACATGATTCACTAGTGAGCTTGATCTATTCAAGGGACTTTCCTTCACGACCATTTCCTCCACAGGACCGAATGGTGGTATGTGAGAACCTTGCTACACGCTCTCGGAATCTGAAGTTCTTCCAGCCATCATTCATTATAGCCCCGACCCCAAGGACTGCGCTATCATCAAGAGAGACCAGGTGTGCCTCGCAGCGTACAGTTCGCCCACCGTAAATCCTTACTATTCATTCTTAGATCTATCTGTGCGACTCCGGAGGCCAATTTTTGGACGGCACGACAGACGTTACAAGAACATGGGTTCGTGTAGAGCGGATAGTACGGGTCATCGATCGGCTGACCCGTCATGGAATGTCTAGCATTTCGGCACGCCTACAGCTGAGGAGAAGCGCGCTTTCACTCGCGTTCTGCAAGGCCATATTGCTATGGACGCCGCAATATTCCCCAATGGGACTTCTGGTAGGCCATTTCTATTTCTGAAAGCGGAGTACTATACTAACGTCCTGTGTTAGGTTATATCATGTGAGTAGACAGTTTTTATTCTAGGAGACTACTTCTCACCGTACCTCAAGCGACTCATGGGCGCGGAGACCACTTTGGGAAGACGGTCTAGGTACGCTTAGTTGAAAAAAATAATGTTGATCGGCCATTGAACTTGTTCGTGCGCAGACTATAGGTGATTTCAAATGAGTCGGTAGCATGACCTCAATTCTGACGTGCCATAGACACGGAACAGGTCATGGTGTCGGTACGTACGATGAGGATCTTTCAAGATTCCGCCCGCATTGACGTCGTTGGGCGACCAGGTCACTTCCTCAATGTTCATGAAGGTTTGCAAATTCGTGGGCCTCATCTATTCGTGACTCAATGACGTCCTCCAGGTCCTCACGGTATTGGCGTGCGCATCGGTGCGCATTATCCCCCGCTCGCTTCCATGGGCGGTGTCATTGACAGCCTCCACAGCATACAATAGTACCCCGCTTAAGGTTGGGATGACGGTGTCTAACGGTAAGGACCTCGATGTGATCCCAAATTTACAAACTCTTGCTGACCACTACCTAGAACCCGGCTACTATGCCGATGGTCGCTTCGGCATTCGCATCGAGAACGTTGTGGTGGTGCAAGAGGCCGACACACCCAACAACTTCGGAAACAAAGGCTTCCTCCGCTTTGAACACCTCACCATGGTTAGTGCCTTGAATGTTCGGTGTCTCGGAAGCTAACAGCGCGCTTGCAGTGTCCGATTCATAAGGCTCTTGTGGACACGACCCTGTTGACATCGGCAGAACGACAATGGTTGGACAGCTACCATGCGGAAGTGTTGCGGAAGGTATCGCCTCTCATCCAACACGATGCAAGGGCCCTGTCTTGGCTCCAACGCGAGTGTTCGCCCTTGTAATATTACGGAGTAAAGCGGAAATCTAGAGCCTATTGTACATTTTCACGGTGATCAAGAGCGAGGCAGCGCCTAGTGGGTGTCAATCTTAGGAACAACCATCACTTACTTTGTTAAGGACGCGAACAAGCAACGTGCCGGCCATCTTCAAAACCAAGGACTACAGCGTCAAATACAGCAATCTTTCATGGCTCCGTGCCCCCATGTCTTGCGCAGTGGTCACTGCGACCGGTCGTGTTGTACGTACGACCACCAGAAGACGCAGTGTTCATGTGGCATAACCCTCCATGTTCAATCCTACAATGCTCATATTCGTGGCAAGAAGCACAAGGACCTGATCAAAAATAAAGCCCCACCTCCTCAACCTGCAACCGCGAACGCAGGTGAGTGGGCAAGCTCTGACAGCTTGCCACAATTTGACCGGTTCTACGTCGATTTGCAGCTCCTACACGATGCGATGTGTGCTTCCTGGACTTCGCTAGTCGAGTGGAGTACAATGCGCACTGTCGCGGCCGAGCACACCGAGACGCGCTTGTGCGTGCATCGAGCAATCCCAATGCCACTTTCAGCGCGACTGGCGTCACCGGCACACCCTCGGCCCCCGGCTACCTCCAATGCGATGTCTGGGACAAAAATATACATCTGGACGTCTGTGCATTTCAAACTTCTCGTCATCACAACTACCAGCAACGCGTCCGTTGATGAAGTGCTCGAGAAGGCGGAGAAGCACAAGAAAAAGATCACGGTATCGTTTGTGCAAGGATGGTCGGAATTATCGACCCAGAAGATCCCCTGCATCCGCGGCGCCTCAACGAGCCGGACCTCTAAGTTTCCCATATCAGATTGAAGTAATTTATTCTATCCTGGAGAACATTAGCTCTTTCAAGCTAAATTGACACAGTATAGGTTGGACGTCGAAGGGCTTGGGGAGAATAGGCCTTCCGTGATTGTTGGTAACATTGTATATACGGGTTCATTCGTTTCATTTGGCAGATAGTTGGATGCCTTCTCGTAGCTTTCGCTGTCCATTGTCGAAATCAGTCTCAATGTTCGTCGATATTACACAGACTACGTCCACAGAGTGAAAAGTCAGACATTGGAGAAGGATTCATGGACGAGAGGGTCACCGATTATGTTTCCGACGGTTTACCCACCTCGCCTCGCAGGTCGTCCCATGTAGACTTCTCCTGCTACACCAACTACGCTGCAGGAACACTGCGACGGTCGCAGGTAGTAGGTAAATGTTAAACATTGGCAATATCCTGCAAGTCGGATATGAAATTTCAAAGTCCGATTGTACAACTCAGCGTTGGCGCGTCGGCGAATCAGGAAATCGTTTCTACACCTTGAAGCCTGAACACTTGGGCGCACGACTTCTATTCTGCTCATCTTCACTCATACCGGCTTGGTGCGTGCGCTCCGGCATTCGTATCGGGGGCGCCGTAGCAGCGCAGAAGACGGGCACGTCTAACAAGGGTTTCCTGCTTCCCAAGCATCTTCAAATGGCCATGGTTGGTGCACCTTATACATGCTTTGTCTTGCATGCTAACGCATGCTTGCAGCGCCGATAGACAAAACGCTTTTGGAACCTGCCTTACTGGCGCGGTGCAACTCAAACGGCTGAAGAATTCCCATGCAGAAGTGCTATGGAAGCGCTTTCCTCTCGTCTAAAGCCGCCTGAGGGTGTTTTTCGGGCCCTGGCGCAGATACTGCCTCTACGATCATGATAAATTCCGCTGATGCAGAGCATGTTTGACATTTTTGCGATGTGCAAGGACAACGAGGCGATGGCGGGGGTTCTGGCGACCCCTGTGTGCCGGGTATGTCAGCTCGGAACAAGCCTCGTGTTTCCATCTCTAAAAACCAAAGACGACAGCGTCTTTCTGCCAATCTCGTCCAATGGCTCCCTGTCCCAATGTCCTGCGCAGTGGCCGCTGTGGAGTGCGAGGATGCGCCTACGACCATGGCAAAATCCAATGCACTTGTGGTATGACTCCCGCACTTGAGACCTACAATGCGCATCTTCGCGGGAAGAAACACAAGGCTTTCGTCAACAACGGACCAGTTCCAACCCCCAAACCTGCCTCTACACACCCAGGTCAGTGGACAGGCTTTGACTGAATCCAAGCTGATCGAATCCTACAGCTCCAATGCGATGCGATGTCTGCTGCCTGAACCTCAGTAGTTGGGCGGAGTACGATGCTCATCATCTCAGTCAGGCGCATCGACGCGCACTCGCACGTGCATCAAGCAACCCTACCTCTGCCCCCAATCCCACTAATGTCACCGGCATACCTGCGGCGCCAGGCTACCTCCAGTGCAATGTCTGTGGTAAAGACGTTCATGTAGACGTGTGGTTGGCACACACCACCCGCCATACCAGTTACCAGCAACATGCGGCTGTTAATGCTGTGGTCGAAGAAGCGGAGAAGGATAAGAACGGGATCGCGGTATCTTACAAGGGCGGGATCGACTACGGCATCATCGATCCGAAGGAAGCTTTGCACCCCGACCTGCGCCGCACCGCCGACGTCAAAGTGAGTCGGACGGACAACTCGGACACGGTCATCCTGCATACGATCCGTCTGGCTTCCTCCACCCGTGGAGATCACTACGGCATGCAGTTGGTGTTTCGTTGGCTAGCCGGTCTTAGCAAAGGCTAACCAAGGCGACAGGTTCTCCGCGGCGCTGCTCGGAGCTTCGCATCATATCAAGCCCAATATGGCTCCGCGAACGATATCAGTCACCTTTCACCCGGCATACGAGGGTCGCTATGAGGACACGCTAGAGCTCACCTTTCAAAGGGTGAAACCCGACCAAAAGGTCGCGCAGCAGTTTGTCATCACCAGGGGTATACGTGCGGTGGTCGGTTCGCAAGAAGATTACGAGAATCTGAAGCCCAAGGCGCCGTACGTGCGGCCTAAGGCCAGGTATCAGCAAGACCCAAAGAAAATTATACGAGTACCTCGCCCGACGACTTGGAGCCAGCCGAAATGGAAGGTGTCGTTACCTCAGTTCGACTGCCCGGAGGATCTCGCCGATGCCGTTCGTGGTCAACATGCACACGCCAAAGTGAAGCAGATTCTACCGGAGCTGTCCTTGCAAGCCTACACCCGCTTCTTCGAAGTATTACAGTGGTGTGAAGAGAAGCATCTGTGGTGCGTCTTTTTTGTGTCTGCGCTCCGGCACGGCCTGACCGACATCTTCCCAGCTATGAACTGGAGCTCTTCTCCAAGTTTGCCGTTCCCCTGAAATCGAAGGGCCTCGGCTACATGTGAGCGCATTGCAAATTCCGTGAGGCCCCGCTGAGCCATATTGGCGTAGATTGCACATTCCGGGGCTCGCAGAAGGCAGGCCGTCTGTGATTGTAGGCGACATCGTGCTGGTCAAGCATGCCTTCGACAAGAGTGGGACTTGGTACGAAGGCTGCGTACATGAAATAGGAGGCGGTGCGGTCGTCTTGCGCTTTAACGCCTCGTTCAAACCTATCTCTGGGGACAAAGTTGACGTCAGATTCACGCTGAACCGTCTGCCTGATCGCCGTATCCACCAGGCGCTCGTATCGAACTTTGCTCCGCCAAGGCTACTGTTCCCCAATGACGTACATATCCAAGGCATGGGGCCACCAACTTACCCTCGTACAGAAGATATCTCTCTGGTCAACCGTAACATCGCCGGGAATGCCGAGCAGCTACAGGCTGTGCGCGCTATTAGGAACCGACCCCCTGGGAGCGTCCCATTTGTAATTTTTGGGCCGTATGTTGATTTTCCTCTGTTCCTGACGTGCTTTTTCAATAATTCGCCCCTAGGCCGGGTACCGGGAAGACTATCACCCTGGTCGAAGCAATGAATCAAATTCTGCTCGCCGACCCGAAAGCCAGAATCCTTGCCTGTGCACCGACGAATTCCTTGGCGGACGAGATCGCCTTTGGCCTGTCGAGGCTTAACACAAGGGAGTTATTCCGTCTCAATTCATACGCAAGGCCTTTCTCGAAGCTGCTGTCGTCGTTGCGCGATTACTCGCTATACAATGACAACGAAGTGTTCGCCATGCCGACGCTCGAAAAGCTCGTGTCCTACCGAGTGGTGGTGTCAACCCTCATATCTGGCGGAGTCCCACACGCGCTAGGCGTACCCCGAGGCCACTTCACTCATATCTTCATTGACGAAGCCGCCGAAGGGACCGAGCCGATGACCATGGTCCCCATCAAGACTCTGGCTGGAGATTCTACCAACATCGTTCTAGCAGGGGATATGAAGCAGCTCCGCCCAGTCATCCATTCGAAAATCGCAAGTGCGCTAGGCCTAAAGGTAAGCTACATGGAGCGCCTCATGCACCTCCCAGTGTACAACCCGGGGCCGGGTCAAGGTGTCGGGCCGGTCAAGTATGTGTTTTTACCATCGAGAGTGTACCCAGACTGAGCTCTTTGTTCTGACGCACAGCATAATCAAGCTCGTCAAACACTTCCGTTCACATCCATCTATCCTTCAGTTCCCCAATCGTCAGTTCTATGACGATGAGCTACAGCCCTGTGCGGACGAGGCTGTCACCAACAGCATGCTTAGATATGACAGATTGACTAACAAAACGTTCCCTGTCATATTCCACGGTGTCATCGGCCGTGACCAGCGCGAAGAGTCTTCTCCGTCGTTCTTCAATATTGACGAAGTGTCTCTCGTCAAATCCTACGTTGAGTCGCTCATGGAGGACCGCAAGCTGGGAATCAGTACGTCACTGTCTCGTGCAATAGTGAGTGTGGCTCATCACTTCTTCATCCTCCATCAGACCCCGTCCGCGATATCGGGATAATTGCACCATACCATGCTCAGTGTCAGAAAATATTGTCGCGGCTCCCTGACAGAGTGAGAGGTATCAAGGTCGGCAGTGTCGAAGAGTTTCAGGGTCAGGTAAACTGGTCCCTCAATTCCGGGAAACTATTCTGCGGCTGATTGTCATCCAGGAGCGACGAATTATCATCATATCGACCGTCCGAAGTAGCCAGGACTTCCTCTCCTACGATATTAGACACAACCTCGGTTTCGTCGCAGATCCTCGAAGGTTCAATGGTATGTACTTACATCACTACAAAACCTCATGTGCTCACTTACACCGCCTAGTTTCTATTACGCGAGCGCGCAGCCTACTCATCGTTATCGGGAACCCGAGAACGCTCGCAATCGACCCCATGTGGCGTGCCTGGCTGAACTTCGTCCATGAAAACAAAGGGTGGCGCGGTGTTCAAATCAGCTGGAATCCGGAGGATTCGCTAGAAGAAGAGGGATACGCTGCGGAGGTCCGAAAGAAGGCGGAAGCCGAAGCAGAGGAGATGATTCAACGCCTCCAGTCGTGCATAACAAATGACTTCGAAATTCCAAGGGACGAGGAGGGTAGCGACGACGATATAGACACTCGCGAGTATCCCGTCCCCGACCGCGACTGATTTTCTGTGGCAAATATGGAGACGATGCGCAATTGTTTATGGAGACACTTCGACCTTGTGGCTTGAGAACTATAAATAGACCGATGGGCGCCCGGCAATTCCCGGTAGCAGCCTGTAACATTTCATTTCTTACCTGCGCGCTTTGCTTCCTCCCTCCATGTCCAATTCACGTCCGTAAACTTGTGCCATACTGTCCTAGGCGGTTCTTGTCGACGAAACGCGGTCTACCAACGGTTAAAAGATATTCTTACAACCGCATCTCGTACGTATCGCCTCCGTAGAATGCACGGACCTGACTAAACGCAACGAACAGATCCACATGGACTGGCCGTCCGTATCTGCTTCACTCAAGAATAACTTCCTGCGTTAGGCTGGCATGCGCGGCCATGCTCGTATGGCTAGCGGGGGCAGTTGCTGATCTTGCTGCACGGGACTAGCCCGGCCACATGGCCCTCCGAGATAGAAGTCGTTCACCCCATTGCAAGCAGCAACTGACTGGTGAACCCAGCTCGGCTGCCACCCCCTATGGCATTGCACCTGGCAGTTGGTTTCCGTCATACCAGCGTGCCGCCGTGCACGGACCATGCGGCGGCCTCAGTTCCATGCAGAATTCTTCCGCGTATTCGCCAGCTGCAGTGTGGGGGTATATAAGGCCTTGCGGAGTGGGGAACGGCAACAGCTGGCGCGGGCAGGCGTAGTCCCATCATGCTCTTCAAGTCGAGTC
>BSCZ01000340.1:0-18663 GCA_027924225.1 Bjerkandera adusta
AGGTGGATAATAGCGTGTGTAATACTGATGGGAAAGTGAAAAAGAATAGGTGCTCGTAGGGTTGCCTGTTATCCGCGACACATATATAGCACAGCGACAATCCGTTGTCGCAAACGCTTCTTTCTCTCATACAGCCCAGGTGAGCCAGGGAGTCCTTGTCTTCGGTGACAGAAGGATAGTATCTCACTATCCACGGCGTGAATGTTCAGGTTAACAGCAATTCCGGCGGTGACAAAAGCACTGGCGCCACAGAGGATTCAGACTTAGGGGAGCAGTGTTCGGAAATGTCGAAGGTGAGTACTTATTTCATGGTAGCAGTTGTACCATCATTATACTCAAACCGTGTCTGGAAAGAACCACAGCAGCCACGGCAACCAGCTCCGTTCTGCCGAGACCCCGGATCCGGCCAGTACCCCAGCGGACGTCGGCGTTCAAGTTGCCCGAGAATCTGGAGGGCACGATGACGAGGGATATGCAGTTGTGAGAGGAAAAGAGATCTGTTCGGACGTCATCTCCGTGAGTTTTGTTCACTCGTGCCGGTGCACTGCTGCAACTGAGGATCTTGTTAAATAGAAGCCTGGTCTTGGAAAACCGCTTGAAGATGCGGATAGGCCCAGCGGCAGTTCGGAAGACGCGCACGTATCTGGACCTGAAACGACCGTTCTTGTAAGCCTTAATTCAAATCTATCTTTGGCGGCCGTGGCATGGGCTCATTGCTATATTTGTTGCATAGGTGGACGAGTACCCGGGCCAGCAGCCTACGAAGGATGAACACGCTTCATCCACGACTCGTGGTATCGCTTGCGTAAGGACTCGTCACTCAATCATCATGTCTTTGCTTTAATTGAGTGATCATCGTTCCATAGGACGCGCGACCGCCGGAGGTGTCTCTAGGCCATCATCTTCCCCCCGAGCTTTTCGAGAAGGTGCTGGGGGAATTGGCCAATAGCTTCACTTTCCAAAACCGACCCAAGAAGCTCTATCGTATTTGGGGGATCTGTGCTCTCACGTGCCGTTACTGGGCGATGCAGCTGCGTCACCGGCTACTTGCAGACGCGCACCTCCGAAATGTGAACGACTTGCGTAGGATGTGCATGATATGCGATACCCCGCCTGGCTTCCGGTTACCTAATCCCTTGGTCTACCTACGCAGGTTGTACTTGATTTGTGAAGACTCAAACCCCTTCTGGCTCCACATAATTTTTGAAACCATCGAAGTGGGACCTCTTCGGAGCAACATTCTAGTAACCGTCCGTCTCAACAACTACTGCTCCGCGAATTCCTCCATGGCCCCGCGGTCGTTGTTTTACTATCTTCCAGTCGTGTCTCCCAGTTTCTACAGGCAGATGTGGCGGTTGGTCCTCACGAGGATGCATTTTCGACGAGCATCGGACATGTTTCATCTGGTCTCCCAGATGCCCAACTTGCAGTGTCTCAAGATTGCGGACATCACCTGGGACCCGTCATCGCCGCGACATCCGCTCCCCCGCGTACCCGCATTTCTCGCCAACATCGTCGTTTACGAAACGGACAAGGCTGGCCATGGAGGCAGGGGAATCCTCCCGTGGGTCTTAGCCGCTGTGGTAGACTTTCCTCCCTATCGATACATGGCCGGATGCTGTGATAACCTCCCACTCGTTTTCGATCCTTACAAAGACACTGCAGCCCCGAGTCCTCCCACTGATCGCGCACAATCCGAGCACATCATGGACATCCTATCTGTCTTCTCCCACGACAAATCCGCATACACGCTCGATCCATCGGGGACCAATGTATGGGATCTGGAAAGGTCGCTATGCTCTAAATACGACTCGCGACGAGAAGCACAGGTGAGTACGCCTTTCGATCGGTTCGTCCGGGTCTTGATTGCTCGCCCGCAGCGTTGTACGTACGTGGCGTCCAAGAAGGCCCAAATGACGCCTTAACGGAGACTGCCACGCCACAGTTCACGTTTACTTTCAAGCCAGTACGATTCGGAGAGGCTGGCTCCGTGAATGAGCTGCTTTATGTCACCGACATCATGTTGGATTTTCATTGCCTCCGTCTCAACCCTGTGCATCTCCTGCACTACGACTGGGCCTCACTCTTCCAAGCGACCGCGCGTTTCAGACATCTGGAACGCGTTCAGCTGCACTTCCCGTCGCAGAGCCATGTTATAGTGGTGAAAATGTCTCACCAAGTCTATGTCGAGAATACCCGTCGTGACGTTGACGAAAACTACCCGGCGAACAATTGTCTATTCGAATATACGGTGGATGAAGACCCGTCGGACAGAGGCGCAGAGTGGCAACTCTTCAACGAAACCGTGCGGAGGCTGACACAGAGATACATCGTGGGCGACGGCCCTTGTTTGGCGAAGAGAAGGGCCCAGATAGATGAACGCAGGCGGGTTCTGTACGAGCCAAGGTGGCCTCTTTGATCTGCATGTACGACTACAAAGGAAGTCATTGTTCAATGTACGTCACTATCAAGATTGCGCGGTAGATAGAGGATGGCCGAGGGTTAGAAAAACGTTCAAGTACATTTGGAGAACCACGAGCGAGCACAGGAACAGGCTGCTATAGTACATTGGGCCACCTCCGCACACCACCTACTCCTCAGTTGGCTCCTTGGTGTCGGGAATCATGTTCATATCCTCAGGCACTCCAGCCGCCTCCTTCGCATCCTCATTCCACTTCTCCAAGATGGCGCGCGGAATCTGCTGCTCGTTCATACCGGCGCGGGCGCGGGCCGCTTCGACGAGGTCGATGACGACGGGCCCGGAGGTGCGGCCGTTGGGGCCCTCGCGGATGATCCTGAAGGCGTACGTGGAGCGCCTGCTGCTGCCCATGAGGTGCATGCGGCCTCGAGGCGAGTTGAGGAGGCCGTTCAGGGGCATTCCCTGTGTAGATATGAATGTTAGGATAAAACGCACTGAAGAGGCATCAGTGGCGTACCCAGAAGTAATGGCCTTCCCACCTATGGTTCGTTGTCAGCCGTCTTCGACCTCGATTGGATACTAGGCGTCACTTACCTTCTACCATCGGCTGTTGAGAATGGCGCGCTCAATCAGCCAATGCCTCTTCGCAAAGTACGGGAGTGTCCACTTACTGCCGACCAAGCTTCCAGGCGTGAGTCCAAAGTCCTAACAACTTACGTGAGCCCCTGTGTCAATCGTCAAAGCGTGGCATTGACTGACCTGACCGTAGTTAGTAACCTCGCTGGTGTGAGTGATGATACGGATGAGGGTCAGCTTCTCGTGCGGTCCAACACTGGGTGACACAGAGATGAGCATAACATGCAAGCTCCTAGCGGAACAGGGCCTACTCCATGGGCCAGGTGTGGGACAGCTGGTGCACGGACTCTCTAGTCTCACTGGAAGACGTCTCAGTGGAGACAGAGATATCGAAGCCCAACGAGGCGACGTTGAAAACGGTGATCTGCTGGCTGAGTGTGATCGACGCTACACAGGCTCATTATGAGCGTACGGCACATCACAGCCAGGCCGTGGGCAACGTACCGCTGGTAGCCACGGTGAGGGTCGCGGAGGTCGAGTTCGTCCAACTCTCGGTCCATTGAGTCTCGAACGGGCGTGAGTTCTGCGTGTTGTCGTAGCTCCACGCCGTCTCCTCGCGGGTCGTCTGGTTGGGGACGCTTCCGAGGACGTACGGCATGCCGATCGTCGTGTTAAACGACCACCACCTATCAGCCATGAGTGAGCAGTGAGCACGATGGCAAACGGGGTGGACGTACTTCCAGTTCGCAGCTACGCCGGCGTTGAGGGAGAGGTCGCTGGTGTTGCGCATGGTGCCGCCGCGCCACGAGTTGGCGACGCGAAATACGTCGTTGATGGGCCAGCCGAGGCGGGCGAGGTCTTGCCAGGAGGTCATTGGAGTCGACATGTTGGACGATTATGCGTTGACTGTGCTGGGGGCGGAGATGGGTATGAGCTATGATTTCCCGTTGGTGGCATACTTATACGCATCGACACGACGCTATAGAAGGCCTCTGCTACGATGGTGCGAAGTACGCCGTACATTGCCGAGTGCGCCGCAAATGCTGAATATGGTGCAGCATATTCTGCTGCAGCTTCGAGGGTGGCGGTAAAGTTGTGGGGTGCGGACAGTCTGGGACGAGACCGTGTCTGTCATCGGTGCAAAACGTAAGTGAGCGAGGCGGAAGTCATCTACTATGGTCACGTACATGGATCACAGACATCTCCATCTATTGAATCGTTTTCGCGAACCGTCCATTCGAAGTCTTCCTGGACATACTGCCTCCCAGCATCCTCTTTCGGTCGAGGTGCGCTCTGCCCCATCGGTACTTCAGCCAACGCGCTCCACGTAACGCCACCGTGCATTATCAGCAGATACGGTGCTATGATCTGCGAAGGTCTAGACGGAACCTTCACGTATCGCTTCGCCGATCAGTCAGGGGAGATACGAGAAATAGGTCTGACGTACCGCGTGCCTAGTCGTCTGTCGCTTCCGCTCCCAGGCGGTCGCCAACGGTTCCCTTTTATCGTGACATTCCGCTCGTTGGTGGCCATCTTGAACGGACTTGCTAGGTGTTTCTCCCAGAGCCCTATTTCTACGCGGCGTCCCTCCTCGCCAGGTCCGTTCGACGTGTCGCCCTTCGCGCCCCACGCGGGAACACGGTCACCACCGTAGGAGGCATTTCCACGCAAGCACGCGATGAACCGAAACCTTCGATCATGTGCTTGAGGCTGGTGAGGTAGCATGATCGGGGGATGACGTGTTGCAAATGTGTGCTATTGAACCTTGCAGAATAGTTGTCTAGGTACGGCTTTCGCGCCGTCGAATCGAGCCTACGATCGCAAGCCTCCCACGTTGACGTACGCGCAAACGCCATTGAAAGCGGGCCTAGAATGACTTCTCGCGCAAACATTGCGGCTGTGAGGGGACCACTGGTGAGTATTTACAAGCAGAACCCAGGTACAGAATGCGGCGGCGTATACGTACTGCCAGAGGTCTTCAAAACGCCCACGCAGCTTCGTCTTCTCAGTGTGGCGCAAAGGTTGGAGGGCGGTGGCGCCTCTTTCTTTCTCTGGTCTCGCTCCGTGACAGACTTCGGGACCCGGGCTTAACGCATCGCCGGAGAACCGTGCCTTTGAGTTCCCATCAGAGACTGCGTTACAGCGGCTAGAGGAGCGGGCATGATACTAGTAGGGCGGCACCCATAGATGAGCACCATCAGGAGGAGCTATTCAAGGAAACAGTACGTACGTTGCTCTCCATGTGAACCGCTCGTAGGATCCACGGTAGGCAGATGCACCGTTTAAGTGCGGGACCGCAAGCTCTATCATCAGCAGGTGAGTCTTCCCAGCATACTTTACGCCCAAAGTCTCCGCGTTCTCTGCAGGAAGAATGGCCTGGTGGGTGGTTGAAAGAAATGATTCGGTGAAACGGGTTCGAAGCCTACCGTGAGTTGTGCTCCAGACACTCCTAGTTTAGACAACTTTCATTTCAGATGAGGCACTCATGTCGACGAAAATGCTTGACTAGCTGAATTGGCTTGAGAGCTCGTGGATTCGCCGTCTCAAATGCGCACCCGCAACACCCCAAGGCTCTGACGACGATTACCATCTCTCGAATAAGAGGCTCGAGGAATTATATGGGGCTGCAATACGGGCCTGTCTGGGGTCTGGACGGTGAGTGGGGAAAGCGGTTATGGACGCTGCGCCTGGATATGCACGACTCGCTCGGAAATCCTCGGAAAGAGGGACAAGACAAAGAGCATGCGTACCTGCGCTCTGGGGGAAATTTTAAAGTTCAACGACGAATGAAAGTAAGGTTGGATGGAGAAAAGAGGAATATGCGCGTTGTATGTTGTGGACGGGACTGCGCGGTCAATGACGAGAGCGTTCTGCGTGAGCGGAGCTTGAACATCCACGTGCAAGGGGCGCATCAATCCCGATCTTTCTTCTTTCGTTATCCGTCCCGACGTTTCGCCGCACCCAATTTTTGTCTCGATCGCAGCCAGACATGGGAGATCCACTATGATTCAAATACGAAGGCGCGGTCTCCGCCGACGTCCTCGAATTCCGCGCCCGAGGGGGGCAACAAATGAGGCGCACTACTATCGTCGTGGAAAAAGTACGGAAGACGGCCAAAACGCAGGGAAATGGATGCTTCAGAAAAATTCTCAAAGACCTAAAGGCAATTCGCGGGGATGGTGGTGTCGTCCTGGTGGTTCTGCGCGTTCATGCCCAAACCACGCGACGCAAACGCCCTCCAGAGTGTGCAGACGTTGACTCCGCCAAAGCGATTGACATCAGCTTGGATCCAAGCATCGCGAGCGGAGATGACTACGGAGATTATTAGTATATATTGCGCATATACACCGCTTAGAGAACGTACAGGTTGGATTGCATGGCTGGATGGCGAGCGAGTCGATGAACAGGTGAAGGTAGACGGCGTTGCCACCGGTAGCGCTACAACGGACGTCAGGAACTTTCAAGAACTCCGCCAAAAGCGACTTGCCTAGGGTTCCTGGGGGCGTCTGCAGAGAATCCTCTCCCAGTGACAAGAGCGGCGTACACTTGGTGAAGCATGTTGGCCCAGACCTCACCGATATCGTGGACCTCGCTGAGGGTCTGGAGGCTCGAATAACGAAGGGGATTGGTCACCGCGGACGTCGAGTACGGGAAGCTGCGAATGCCAGCGGGGTTATTGGTGACAAACTGGCCCACTCTGTAGTCCCTAATCACCCCGTCGGTCTGTTCGGTCCATTCCGCCAGCGCGTCCGACCAGCCTTCGCCCAAGCCACGGGCCTCGACGGTCTGCAGGCAGCTAGCGGTGCCGCCGCCAGTGAGGCGGTTGGTGACCCCGTGAGTCATCTCGTGGACGATGACGTCGTTCTCGAGGGCACCGTCGCGGAGGGGGTTGGTCAAGTCCCACAGGAACATACACATGATTCCGAACTGGCCATCGGGAGGCGTTGCGAAGTTGGCGTTGTCGGTGCCAGAGGCATCCTGGACAGAAATGAGGACAGGATCGCCGCCCACGCCACCTAGGCCACGGTTGTCGTTCTGGAAGCTGCACTGTCGCGTCAGTTCTTGCGCTTCGCGAAACCAAGTCGAAGGGGCTTACTTTCCAGCAGGTTCGGTGAAGCCATAGCGGTAGGTGATGTCATGTACGGTGTTGACGATGTAGAACGCGTTCACGCGCGCGGCGTTAACGTTTACGGGGACGGTCGGCTGCTGGCTGAAATCTGGAGTGTAGTCGAAGATGAGGCCGTCTGCAGATTGCACCGTCGTCACCAGGTTTTGTCCGACAACCTTGAAGGAGATGGCGTTGTTGCCGCTCGTATCATTCGACGTCGTTGTGCCAGCCCAGAGGCGAGGATATTGGATCCTGCGGGTTGCTCAAGAGCTCAAATCCCTGAGTAGGAAGCTGCTTTGTGATAGGTAGAACGCGGTACTAGGTGTCATGTTAGTTAGTAGCTGGGCTTAGTTCAATTCCTTGGGAACGTACGGCGGAATGGGCGACAAAGTCTGTGGCGGAGAGCATCTCGCCGGAGTGTGCGTCAATGTACGCCTCAAACGACGTGCCGACTTCATCGTTGGTGATCTGCACGATGTATGCCAGAGCGACGGATCCGTCTTCCTTGGCGAAGTACTCGAGCTTAGCGGGGTGATCGTTGTGGCTACCGTTGAGGAGACGTTCAGCATTGGAAATTGCATCCTCGAGGGAGACGGTCGCATTTGCAGGCGCGACGTTCTCTAGCAAAACGAGTGCAGATTTAGCATACAGGATCACAATGGTAGAGTAGATGTAAATGATATACACTCGGCTCTTTGACAAAGGAAGAGCCAAAGGCAACAACCTTGTTGTCGTTGTTGAAGGCAACGTTGGCGACAGCATTAGCGACAGGGATACCGTTCTATAAAAATATCGTGTTCAGTCTGAGATAACGAGAAGCGCTATAAGTGGGCGGACTTACCAGCTGCTGACGGACGAATGCATGGTGGGCGGCATCGCCGGAGAAGCCGGACTTCCAGGCCACGCTGCTAGCGTCGATTCCGAGTTTGGATGCGACGTAAGACACCGCGGCGTCCTCCAAGTCGTCTGTGGCGCGCTTGTGCACCATCTGAGCGCGTTCGGCGCGTCAGGTTGACAAGGTCGTAATGGCAGGTCTCCGTGTTGGCTGCATCGCCGTTGATTGACGCGGTAGCAATGTTCTGTTTGGTAGGATCGTTGGAATATTCGAAGTAAGGATATGAGAGCATCCGCCGATTGTTCCCGGAGGTCGACGGACAGTGGAGCCGCGACTACGCTTGTCTGCTGACCAACTGCTGACGACGAAATGTCAGATGTCAAATAGCAGACCGAACGACGCGCCACGCATGACCCCGTTGTGCGCTGAGACAAGAACGTCCGCTCGTTCGCCGCATTCGCCGTTGAAGCACTTGAAGGCGACACCCCGCCGCCGTGTGCACCGATTTCTTCAAACGCGAACACCGGTTGGAGCAAGGTGAAGGGTCCGTCGCAGAGTTCAGTAAGAACCCAGGATGTGCAAGTGGCTCTTGAGGCAGTGAGCAAGACGGACCGCCTGCTCGTCAATTGATGCTAGTCAAGGTCTCAGCTGAATGCAGTCTGTGGATGGAGGACGCGTTGCACTCAACTCAAAGTGATCGGAAAGGCCGAGACTCGAGAGCCTAATCGGGTGAGCGGAGACTAAATTCCCACGTGGTGAAGGCGCATCAATCCCGCCTTGCTTCTTTTGTTATGTCCACCTGTCCCGCCACTTCGCCAACGATAAGACCCAATCCTCCCGAATCACAGGTACACGCCCCACTCTGGTCATACTCTGGATATAACGGTGTAGTCGTAACCGTCTTTTTCGAGCCCGGGCCATCTGCCGCTGCTCTATAAGCGGGGTAGGTGGATTCCGGTTTCGAACAAGTGTTCTGTAGAGCCTTCGGGGAGTCATGGCATGGATAGCATGTGGTAGGAGCTCGATTACCACTGCCTGGCAGTGCCTTTATCACTTCGCTCTCTGACTTTGGTCTCAGGATAGAGCCTGGCTGAACGACAGTAGCCAACGGTCGCGTTCCTACAATATTCGGATCGTCTCTTGTTGTTCTCATTTGCGGTTGAAGGTAAATTTGGCGGTATATAAGCCACTCTCAATTCAGTGAGAATATTAATGAAGTGCACCCGTGACTCTTCTTCAGATGTCGCAGCTTCTTGTACGTTATAATCATCTCGAACAAGTACTCCGAGTCTGGCGTATGCTTCCAGGCCGGTGGTCTTTCTGCTTCAGGGTAGCAAGACTGGGATATCATTTGGTCAGATTCCATGGACAACATCATCAAATCAAGTGACTGCCACTTTCGAATTGGTAGTATCCTGGGATTCCGGTGAGTACTCGCCTTCCTGTGCACCGACAGCCCCTATATACTGTTTGTTACAGCGTGTCGCCCACGTCTGCCACCCACACAA
Organism: Bjerkandera adusta; assembly: GCA_027924225.1. Lineage (NCBI taxonomy): Eukaryota > Fungi > Basidiomycota > Agaricomycetes > Polyporales > Phanerochaetaceae > Bjerkandera > Bjerkandera adusta. The sequence continues at coordinate 9,447 of BSCZ01000340.1, forward strand.
TGCACCTCACACCTCCAAATGGTCCGGTTACTAAGTGCGCTATGAGCACCGAAGCTGTCGGACCGATGGTGCGCCAAGTCGGGCCACGCCGGACACTCTCCAACGTTTGGTTCTCCGGAGGAGCTTTGGAAGGGTGGAAGAGCCCGCTGAACGGGACATTGGCGGAAGACGCCTCCTTTTTTAATGGTGTGCTCTTTTCTTTGTTCGAGCCGTTACAGCTGTTTTTGTAGCTGAATGAGCGTACTTAGGTTCGCTTGTGGGAGTGTGTGGCGCCTTGGGTCGCGCAACCGTTCGGCCTTCCAATGCTCTCGCTCCCAAGAGCTCCACAGCCACGATGCCCTCTGGAGTGCTAGGTGGACTCCTCCATCAACGCGATGGCAAGTACGCTTTCATATCAATTAAAGCGCCAGACATCATAACGTTTCCTCAGACATGGCACCCACAATAACTCCTTTCTCGGCTGTCGAGAAAGCCCTCCCATCATGGCCTCTACAGCCCCGTTCTGGTTCAATCCCTTCTACGTCGAAAAATTCTTTGCCACGATACCTTGTTCCGGTCATAATTATAGGCATCGTCTGCATTTTAGCAAGCCTTTCCCTCGTAATCCTGTTGATGCGGCGGCGCGCCCGGGGGAAGCGTATGTACGGCACACAGTTACGGGACAGCAAATCGAAAACTTCACCTTCCGGTACGTTCTACGCTACCTTATCCTGTCAATACCACTCAACAAATCTTACCATTTAATATTTTAGAAGAGAACTCCGCTTCAGACGAGCGTGTTGCCCAGGCAGTCGAGGTAGTACTAGTGGGCACACAGCATACAGGTGCCACGGCGGGAAATCGTACGTCGGAAGACGAGCATACAGAGGACCACTCCACGCTATTCAGCTCCGTGGTTCTTCTCCCTTCAACTTCATCTTTGCAGACCGGCGTAGACCCTACAGTATGATCGAAACTCTTCAAACCCTTTATGTACTTCAAAATAAATCATGTAAACCATAGTCGAGAATGAATATAAGTACCTTCGTTCAAAGCCACATGGTGGAAGCAGGCCTTCCTCCGTGTCGACGTGTACCAAAAGTAGGATGTTCCATCTCTTCATACCTTGACAATCACGGCGACTCCGCGTCTTTCTGGAGAGAATTAATGTGCATGTACAAGATCGCAATGAGTGTAGGAGTTTGCGCAGCAATCATATAACCATCTACAGACCACAAAGAGTGACATAATTGGCATGGCGGCCGAAACGAATAGACGTACATGCCACCAGTGACATTATCTAAGTAGTAGCAATAGAACCACAGGCAGGCTTAGAGTGCTTGCACCACACGAAGCCTTCTGGAAAGCAGAGCTCTCTCGTGAAATAGTCGACCAGGTTCTCGTCCGTCACCTCCCCATCCCACGAACAGTGGACTTTTATATGCCTCTCGAATCGCCAGTTGTGGGCCTCGTGACGTCGAGCGAGACCCTCTGCCAAAGCAGCATCCACCACCGCTTCCCCAATCCGATGTATCTCGCAGAGACCGCTCAGCGACTCCTGTGCACATTCGACGTCGCCACAATTCAGCGCCGCTGGCTGCCCCAACGGTGTCGCGTCACAGTCCTGCATGACGGCGTCGATAGCTTTCACAGATGCGCAATACCGCGGGTCGCTGGCGCTGAGCTCGGGCCAATCGATGTGCTCTGTAAGCGGGACGAGCAGCTCGTGCGCCTCCCAGAACCCAGACGGCGGTGACCATTTGAGCATGTAGCGGCGCACGTTTCCGCCAATCCCAAATAACCAGTACTCGAGCTTGTATGTGACCCCACTTGCGCTGAATCCGTCGCAGACCAGCGGCGGCAGTGCTGGGACCACCGGTGAATACGGCGGCGGAGGGATGTCATGCGAGCCTTGGGCGGGGACATGGACGTTGTAGGTCTCCGACGTGCTGGTCGGGTCCCGGGGTACATTCCCTTTTCGAGAGGACGCCATGTCCACACCGCCAGGATATTCTGCAGGTTCAGAGGTCGTCAGTGAAGACGTCGTCAGATAGGGGAGCAGACGCACGTACGGGTGCTCTTGATGCTGTTGACAAGGGGTGGACGATGACTCTACTGGGGATTTATACTGACGAGTGCGCTGAGGACAATTGCCTCATGTCGGATATACCACTGGGCGTTACCATATGTCTGATGGAGTGGCGTTCGCTACGCAGATTTTGTCCGATACGATGGTGGTTGCGGCCCATGCTGCGCTGTTTGGGACAATGAGTGACTGCCCAGACGATCAAATAACCAGAGTTAAGCGATGGGTGTGAGACTGACCTTTGCTGTGAGAGCTTGACAAGAGTTTTGTCGTCAGTATTGGCGTGGTAACGAGGGTATATTGATTGAGGCCGAGTCGGTGAGCGGATGCAAACGTGACATCGAAGTACGCGTCCAAAGTCGGCTAGTTAAATCCTCAGTTGTTGTATACTGCCTCTAGCTCGCGTTAGTCAACTCGCGTCGTGAGAGGGATGAGTCAGTCCTACCCGAGCACACCGTGTAGAGCCACCTCGGAAATGATTGCACCGGCAGCGGAAGCGATAGTATTCGAGTTTCCGCGGCGGTTCCCCATACTTAGGAGTGCTAGGGAGTGGTACAGGGGCTTGAGATGCTTGCGAAGGACGCAGGGATGAACGTGGTGAAATCACAGAGGCATGTCGCTTCATGAGATCGCCCGTTTCCTCTTTCGCAGCACGCCATCTAAGGGCAAAGAGCTCTCTGCGGAAACAAAACGGCAGCAGTTGTCGTAAGTAGCGGCAACATTGGTAACTGCCACCGATCACAATATGACCGGCCCGTATATTATCCGATATGAAAGCAGGACACTGGGTGCATGGCATGTGACAGGGGACAACAAGAGTCTGCAAGTATCAACAAGTGGATAGCCACGAAACGTAGGACGTGAACAACAAACTAGAATTTCCAGAGCCAGGTACAGGCTTGCCAGTGGCTTCTCCACGATGAAGCAGGCCACAACCCCCTCTCGTCGCTGCCGGGAGTCCCCTCGAAATTTGGAGATGAGGGTGCTGGGCGCGCGCAGGGACGAATTGCGCCACCCGCAGCGCAGAGGTTTCCCGCATAGAGAGAATGTAGTATGTAGTGCCGTGGATGCGCTCGCGAATGGTTATGAAGAGGATAGTGGGAAGAAGCTTAAAGTAGACGGCCTTGAGCGGAACGCGTGGCGTGGCGTGGCGTAGCGTGGCGGAGCCCCAGCGGGGTTTGAAATGTACAATCGCACGCCATTCGCTCCTTTGTCCTCCAAAATTAATTATACAAGTCCATACACAGCGTTGGCGAAGGGCAAACTAAAATCTTGCACTACTTGGCGTCTTATTTGGTGGGCTTTGTGGGGAAAGAATTCGAGGGTAATGGCGGCAAGAAGATTTTGGCGCCGGAGCAGCCTCGTTATGCTTCCACCACGACCTGAGCTAACGTTCTATTACCCCTCCCGCTCTCTCTAGAACCATACACGCTGACGCAAACGCTACCATTTCACTCTTCAAGAGTGCGATCCAAGTTCGTACGCTGCATTCCGCCACGTGTATCATGCGCCCATCCCACCCTCCTCCTTGCAATGCTCATACCTCATCTGTCTAGGAGATGCCGCGTGTTTGATAAACCTTAATTTCAGTTGTGTCTTGGATAAAAATGCCGCGTGGCAGTCGCTCGGCGGCCACGGGATGCCGTCCCTCAAACGACTGCGCTCAGGCTCTCGCAGCGTATAAAGACCGGGAAGAGGAGGCTATCTCTTGCGCTCACCCACCGAAGAACCTCTATAGTATAGCCGTGCGCAAACCCTCATCTTTCCCCTCCCTCACCTTTGCTGACATATCTTATCTCCAAAGTAATCCGGCCCGTAATACGCGAATCCTTGACGGAGCTTTCTCTGTGGCCCCGTCTGTCCCACCCGTGCACTACGAGATGGGGCACCCCCCATGGCACTCCAATGCTCGTCTAGAGCGCCTCCCTTCTCGGGTCTACTCCGCTCCTCCGGACACTCCGCAGTCAGGTCGAAATTGGAGGTCCTCCAACCCTCTTCCGGTGGAGTACAGGGAGACGCCCCACGGCGGGCCCGGCTCTGCAGGGAGCAGCGAATCCGTGTTCGAGTACTACCTCCTTCGGCACGACAAGGAGGTACGCTACATGCTCAAATACTCCCACGACGGATTCCATTATTTTATACCACTGTCTCCGCGCATAACCTGGAGCGAATGGGACTTCGACCTGCCGATGAACCTCCCGCGTACCGTCGGCAATTTTATGGACGGGATGGTCCCCGTGAGCACCTTTTGGGACCATAACTTGACGTGCAGGTCAGAGGGGGAAGACCAGGAGATACGCCGGTTAGGAAGGGATGTGCTGACGAACGCGCAGGCATCGCGTGCGATCAACCGTCTGAAACACGAGGGCCGCTATACACGCCGGGACGTTGCGGTACTCTGTGAGAAGACGGACAAAGAGGTGGTCAAGTCCTTCAGAGGCAAGCTCGGTATCGGCTCAGGCTCATTTTCTGCTTGGTGTCAATCTATGTTCTGTTGTCTGTCGGCTGGCCCTTTTTGTTAAAGATATCCCCTAGATAGTATCATTCGGACTGACACGGGGAATTAGTTATGCTGCAAGACTTTTTACATGCCAAATGAGATTCACCCTCCTTATGTTGCAATAGAGCTCATCGATAATTGATCAAGAACACACGAAGTCTAGCTATATCACGGAGTTCTTCGTCGCGCCTTCCACGAGGGACTATGCAGCAGAGATATTACGTATTTGAATAGGTGCAACAGTACTCGCCATGCTCGATACGAGTTGCCTGAATCTCAATCTCGACCCGCTATCACGCGTCCTGCACGCCTTCTACTGGAAAACATGGTAACCCATCCGCCTCCCGATCGCTAGAAAGTCCTATTCCTCGAGTTATAGGCACAATGTTGGGCTGCGTGAGGTGAAGATCGGGTATATGTGACAGATGCAGAGATTGGGTAGAGAGGTCCTCAGAGAGCTCTACCGAGCGCAAGTGAAGAACGAAACGCGAGAGACAGATAGAGAGAAGTCTACGAGAACGTGATGAGGGCGTAATTAACACCTGAAGGGAAATGACATGGACGCACGTATCCGTCAGAGCAGGGAGGTTCTTGACACCTTGCAGCTGCGTTTGGACGTCAGAGATTTATTGGAGGCAAAAAAGCTTGGACCAGAGGTTCGCTCACCGAGTGCGAGTCGAAGACACTCATTAAAGCGAACGCCGTCAATATTACTAAGGTGCTATAGAATAATCAGTATGGAAGGACACGGCGCTGCTGACAACGTACGCAGAGTATATAGTCCCTATCATTATGTGCTCAGCGATGAGATGTTCTCGATACGAATACGAGGGACGTACCATCTCGCCACAAGAGAGCTGTATAGGACGTCTTGGTACTCGCATTGAATGCCCTTAGTATCGCCAAGTTACCCGCGGTCCTCCTCCATACCAGAAATAGTGCTGCTGTCTCAAGAACAACTGTGCATATCGTTCCGAAAACGACTACGGAGAGGTGATTAGCATACCTATCTCGGTAGACGTGAACGCTTACAACTAGAAATATGTTTGGATTAACGTAAGAAGGCAGAGATAGTCGATCTAAGCTCACAAGAAGTTATTCCAGGTTGTTCGGGGAGTGCCGTCTTCCACGCAGCCGGTAAAGGGGGGTGTAGTGGCTCGGAATGAGAGCGTAGCGTTGTAGTACTACGATAACCCAGCGTGAGGCGTGAAATTCAAGCGAGCGGGATGATGTGCTTACGGTGATGGAAACTGGGCCGATAATCCCTAGAGCAACAAGGAGAAGGAAGATATGTTTGTTTCCTCTGAGAATAGCGTACGTTCGCAGTGCCGAAAAGCCTGCTGGTTTTAGTATGTCATGGAAATAGGGTGACAACGCGAAACGCACCTGCAATGGAAAGATACATCACGGCTGTTGCGACTTGGCTCCATGTCCACGCGATAAGGCAGCTGGAATTTCACGATGAGTCTATATTCTAACGTGGAGAACGGTATAACTCGCAGCTACAACATCATCGGGTCAGTACAATGAGCACTACAAAACGCTGCGGCACTCACATGGTCCGCGTGTTTGACATCGACCCCTCGCCAAGACTTGAGCTCAATGAGTAGCACGATGCGATTTGACATGACCGCATAGCGGTTGAGAACATATAGTGCGGTTACTTTTGAGAACCGCCGTTGCCAGATGCACTTCACCTCCAGGGAGAAGCTCAGAATGTAATCGTAGATAAACAGTGCTGTCAAAAGGTCAATAATGACAGCCACGGGACGCGAAGTGAACGTACCAAACGCCGCGAGCTCAAGCACAACCTGCGTGTGTCTATAGAGCACATCAACTTAGCCTGCATGTGTACAATCCCAAGGCAATGAGGACTCACAGTACATTGTAGAACGAAACTAAGTGCACCGATTCTACATGCGACATTGTGATGGTGCAGTTGGATTGATATGAAGAGGACGAGATGGGTTGAAACCTAGCAAAAGGTGAGTCTCAGAACGCCTGGAATGTAACGCATATAAATACATCACCCACAGATCTCGATATTTGGAACGCTGTGCAAACCCGACTTAGGGCGGGGTGTCTGAACGCTAATATTAACGTTCTACCAAGTGGCAGCATTGTGTCGTTGCTTATTGCCTTCAGATCGTGGTAGACAGCAGCTGTCAAGCTAACAAATAATTAGACAGAAGAATTCAAGGCGGTAGAAGTAAAACAAACGCGCCGAAAGATACTCAACTGTGGTAAAGACACCTAGAGTGCCTCAGGCAGACGCAATGCGAAAGTGCTCCCGGCGGCACGAGCCATCAGGAAAACTCAAGCCGGGCTTATCACCCTTCTGAGATCTTGGAGCTTACGCCGGTGATCTTATGCGTACGGAGGTGAGGTTACATGTTTCTTATTGTGATGTTATGGAGCCTATGGACTTATCGATCTTATGAAATGCATTCGCCTTCGCAGCTACCAACTTGACGCAGGGCACCGACTGCCTGCCATATTATCGACTTATGTCGGCTTCTAGAATGCACGTAGGGGTGCGGGGTTGAATATGTCACGGTCTTTCCCCGGTGTCTTTGTTCCTCGCGGCACGTCTTGACGAGCTCCTTGCCCTAGCCGCGGAGTCTGTCTGGCAAGTAGTACCAGGATCAATTTGAATGTAGAGTGTAACTGCGCATGCACCTTAGACAAATCCCGAGACACTGCAATTGTACGCCTGTCCTTTCAATCGACAGATGACGTTGGCCGATTCGTCTGGAATAAGGTAGGAGATGGCTCGGCGGCCGGCCGTGGCGGATATACTGAGGGTAAGCTGCGAGGATGATCTGCGGAGAGTCGAAGTGAGTGCCTGCGGAAAGCGGCCCACAAGTGAATGGGAAGGAGGTGTGCACCTGCGGTGTGAGCCTGAGAAAGACGATCTGGCCTGGGGACGCACCGGTGAATGTGACGAATCGGCCAGCGTAGAGGATTATCATGGTCCGACAATGATTCAGGTTCGAGCTGGAGTTGGTGCGGTAAGCAGGCCCGTGTGCGTGTGGGTTTCTGGTACGGCAGCTCACCAAATACTCTCCTCGCTCTTCATAGCCTCATACGCATGGCCTTGGCCCTTGAATGAATGACCAGCTGTGTCTGCGAAGTAAGGTGTGTAGCGTGCGGCAGGTTGTCGACGAGAGCGCTTGTTAATTGATATCACAACACGCACCGTCATAGACGAGTAATAAATGCATTATTGACTCTACAATGCGTGGGAAGTCTGAGATTATCGGCGTAACATCACTATTGCTTACTGCTGATAAACGTCTTGTAACTCGCTTTGCTTAGAGAATTACGCCTCGGCCTACAACATGGGTTCACTCATATCCTTGCTCAACACCACCGTAGAGAATGTCAGTGTCCAGTGGTACTATTGAGTATGAATTAAGCTACGCATTGCTTACATTACATTAATATAATCAAAAAGCGATGGTATGAGCATGATGGTCAGCATATTTGTTGACATAGAAGAGCCGGAAAGCGTCGAGAGTGTCTGTATGTTGTAGGTCGTGTGGAATGAAGTCTTCACCTGCGACACCAAGTAGATGAGCACCGCGGACAATGCTATCTGTGTGAATAACCCCAAGCATCTTCAAGCCATGACGATCAAAATCTGGCTCGACGATCCACATGCCCGTGTCTGGACAAGGCTCCTCTCCAACGGCAGAGAACCAGTGCACAAGGGCGCATGGAAGTTTCACTCCGCCATAGGCAAATGAAAAGAAAAGAAGGACACGAGCGACATGTAGGCCTCGAAAGCCTGCAACACTGGAATCCGAGTTGACGAAAACGCAGTCACGGCGCTCCGGTCCTCCACGCCAGGAAGCGAGCGAACGAATGCGCTCACGGTGCATACCGGATAAGCCAGATGTGTCGCTGGGTGCGTAGTAGATTGCCACTGCAGATGGATAAACGGTGGCGGAGTGTGGAGCAGTCGGGCACGCGTTCAAGTCGATGTCGGCGCCAGAAATGTCGTCGTCGGGATGGAATTGATCATATAGGAACCGTCGAATGAGTGCCGGAAGTTGATCGTACCCGGTGGCTTGTGCTAACGCCTGAAGGTTGCGCGGATATTTCCATGCAGGCTCTATAAGTGCATGGTCAACACGTAAGTAACATTCTTCTCCGACGAAGTGAACCAGACTTACCCGGGCATTTTGCAAGCACAACATGAGCATCAACTCGCGGACCATCATCTACGTCCTCGTCATCATCCTCATTGGCCTCTCTGACAGCCTCGCCATCATGAAGGTCGGTGAGAACAGGTAGAGGCGACCACGAAGACAAGATATTTGGAATGTGATATGATCCGTCAAGAAGTCCCTGAGCCGCAAAGCGAACACGGATGGCGGCCAGTTTGTCGAGACGTTGGTTGGTGAGTAACATCTGGTCGAGGGGGTTGTATTTGTTTGATCGCCGCCACGGCTCCTTAACAGCCTTGATGTGTTTTGACTCAGTGATAGATGAGCATAGACCATTGGGTGCACCGAACATTTGTATGAGAGACGGATAGTGCTTGAGCGAGTGCTGACGGGGAAGGGTATGGTGGTTCCTGCTGGACAAAAGTCCATCTTACATAGGTTGTGGTCCTGTAATGGCGTGCTATCGCGCGCCACAGCACG
>BSCZ01000348.1:0-170620 GCA_027924225.1 Bjerkandera adusta
TTTGTTCTCTAGTTACATCTGACTACGATTGCCTACAGCGTCTATGTTCACTCTTGGTAACGGGCGCCAGCACGCGGTGAATGGCATTTCCTCTTTACGCGAAGCAGCTGTCAGCGGGCACGAATCTCGCGGATTTGCTATGTCAGACTGACTCAAATGCCCCAGAATGGATCCTCAACCTTCTGACGTGCCCCCCACAGCGTGACTCTACTGTCTATCAGAAATCTATGATTACGAGTCCGGTTGGACTCTGTTATGCTATTACTTACACGTCGTCCGTATGCGTACGACAGTCGATGAATCTACATGGATGTTGCTCACAAATGCGATTCCATCGCACCCTCCAGGCCTAACCGTACGCCGATGACAGCCTCCAAATTACGTTTCCTCCTCTCCTCGATGTCCCCACCAAGCGCATCTTCCCACCACCGCTGCCCCTCGGGCACGTCGCGCCACTCGCCGCGCAAGAACGCCTGAAGCGTCTTCATATGTCCCTTCGCTGCGTCGGTCTCGACAAGCGCCTGTGCGGTGACGAACGACGGTGGCGGGTTCGCGTGCGAGTACGCAAATTTGCCCTCTGGTGGCGCAACGCTGTAGCCCTCGAGCGCGAGCACGATTGCAGGCGGTACGGTGATGCGGCCGACCTTGAAGCAAAGCTCGCACACGGAGACGCAGTTGAGCGTCGCACCGTCCGGCTCTTCGGACGGTAGCAGCGCTGCGATGCGTTCGGCGGGGTTTGAGCCCTGCGGGATGGGGGTAGATGTGCCTGAGAGGCTCATAAGGGCGGGTGTGGTGATGCCGGAGGGGTCGGAGGGTGTGTGTAGTGCGGGGATGGGCGCGTTATCGCCAGAGGGAATGGGTGCCTCCTTCTCTGAGGTCTTCGCCGAGATTTCCTTGCTCTTAGAGCCAGCTTTCTTTGGCGTCACGTAGCGAATGACAAGGTAAATCTGCCATAAAATTCAGAGGTCCGTAGACAAGGATGTTGGATGGGTAGTCTACGCACCCATTTGTTGTCCCAAGAGGCGATACCCACACGGATCTCGTAGTTGGCAAACATGGGGATTTCCCGGATGAACCGGAAGTGAGTAGCTGCACAGGAATGAATACGGTTGAACGTGTGCACACAGAGACAGCGCACCAGCTAGGGGTGTCCATCCGCCAGCACGGTAGAAGGTAGGGCACATTTTCAGCGCCGCTTTGAAACGGGCAGAGTCTAGGTGCTGCAATCGTTGTCGGTGAGTTATACGATGGTCCTGTCGACATAACTGCAGACCTTAGGATACGACGAGTTTGACAAGTGCCAGTTGAAGTCGCAGTCGTCGGGGCCTATTGCGCAAGTTTAGTATAGGACAAGGGTGGAAAGTATGCAAGCTTGTCCGACGGACTTCCATGATACATCATGCATGGAAACGCGATTGGGGTGGACAAGCTTCACAGCCCAAACAACCAATGAACCAATGAGAACTCACCCGCCCAGTACTTCACACCCACCGTATATCTAAACGGATCCTCCCCGACCGGACAAAGTTTCTTCAAAAAGGCCTGCTTCGCAGCGAGGCGCTGGCTCTTCGGCAAAGTAAGGTTGCGCAGACGGAGCGCGTAGAACTGCAGTCTGATATCCGCGATGGGTCGAAACAGAACATTCCCTGGAACACACGCACGCATGAGAACCCACGCCACAAAGACACTGAAAGGAACTGAAAACGACTCACAGTGCCAGACGAGCGGCCACGACCGGATGTTGATGAGCAGCACGACGCACGCAAACCACTTGAACACCACCGGCGACAGACGCAGCGCCTTCAGCGCGACGTCCGCGAGCACCTGCAGAAAACCGAGCATGACGGGCGGAGGGAGGGACGAACGAAGGAAGCGCAAGGCGCGCAGGCGGGCGGGCTTCTGGCTATATACAACACGACATCCACCCACGCGTCATCGCACTTGACTGAAGTCCGAAGCGAAAACCCCGCCAGGGCACATCAAAATACATCAAAATGGACGATCGACGCCCCGTCGGGGCGGCTGGCGAATGGGGGGCACGGCGGACCAGTCGCCTGAAAGTACGACGCGTTGGGGTTCCTCGACCGGCTATCCGTGTTCCCGGGCCCCGATGGGGGTCTGCTTTCGGTGGGGCAGCGATATGCATTGCGCAGCTCGGTGTCGGTGTCGGCGGGAATGGGGAGCGGGAGGGAATACGGAGAGACAAGGAAGAAACGAGGTTCGTTGGGCCGCCACAATGCCTCCGGAGGTCCGGGTTAGTTGATACTTGAAAGCCGGGTCATGTGGGACTGTTTGGTATTATTAGGATCCGGGGGCGTTGCCTGCCTATTTTGGATAGTGTCGTTTGAAGTTCGTTATGGGCGAGGCTCGCGTGGACGCAAAGCGACGGGCCGTGAAAAACAAAACAAATGAGTCAATACTCAAATGGTTTGCTTTTCCTCGAGTCGTTTTCGCCGTGCGCCCAACGAGAGGTATTCAGCACCTTGTGGCGTCGTGGTCGGTTAGATATACTCACAGGACGAGGGCATAATACAAAACATCGAGATGTTCACCAAATTTCATTGTTTCAAATTAGCGGATTAAAACACCGGTTCTGTCAGGCATGGACAGCATAAGGAGCGGGTGTGTTCATGGCTTAATCGATCTTGTCTAGCTCTTTGCAGACAGATTTAGCTAGACTGCAACACAAATCTACAGAGTCGGTGAACAACCCACCCCGTATCGTGCGCAGACCGAGCCAAGAACCGTCGTGTCGCGTAGCAAAAGGCACTCAGACTCGGAGTCGGGGACCAAGCAACAGAGCGCGGCCGAAACACGAAGCGCCCGATCAATAGGCCGGAGCATTTCTCCCGGCAAGCTCCGCGAGCCCTTCGTCATCTCGGTGCTGCAAAATCCGTACTCTATTCACCTTCCTCTCACCACCATGTTGACCGTCCAGAGGGCTTCACAACGGGTACGACGATTACCTCGCTATCCTCGACGATGTGCTGACGGCTCTGCAGAACGCGGCCCGCCGCATGCGCGAGGCGAGCGCGCTGCTTGCTCGCTGGCAGGCAACCCGCGGAATGGCCAGCGAGTCTGGGCCTTATGATGCTGTCATCATCGGAGGAGGTGTGTATACGAGCTTCTGAAGATCCCGTCTGGTTGCTGAGATTCTGTCAGGCCCTGGTGGCTACGTTGCTGCTATCAAGGCGGCGCAAAATGGCTTGAAGGTGCGACAGACGCGACGGTGTTGTTTCGCGCATGCTTATGGTTGCTCGTAGACCGCTTGCATTGAGAAGCGCGGATCGCTCGGTGGAACATGTCTCAACGTTGGATGCATTCCGTCAAAGGCGATGTTGAACAACTCGCACATCTACCACCAGACGCAGCATGACCTGAAGCGCAGGGGTATTGACGGTGCGTAACGTCGAAGTCTATTTATACCTATCTTTATCATCCCTTTGCAGTCAAGGATGTCTCGTTGAACCTTCCTCAAATGCTTAAGGCGAAGACTGACTCTGTCGTCGGCCTAACCAAGGGTATCGAGGTTCTCTTCAAGCAAAACAAGGTCGACTACATTAAGGGCGAGGCCTCCTTCGTCTCTCCCACGCGTATTTCCGTCAAGCTCAACGATGGCGGCGAGACCGAGGTCGAGTCAAAGAACGTTATCATCGCTACTGGTTCCGAAGTCGCACCCTTCCCAGGTGGTGCTATCGAAATTGACGAGGAACAGATCGTCTCATCCACTGGCGCGCTCGAGCTCCAGAAGGTCCCAGAGAAGATGGTTGTCATTGGAGGTGGTATCATCGGCCTCGAGATGGGCAGCGTGTGGTCGCGTCTTGGCGCGCAAGTCACGGTCGTCGAGTTCCTCGGCGGTATCGGTGGCGCTGGCATCGACGAGGAGATTGCGAAGCAGTTCCAGAAGTCGCTGCAGAAGCAGGGCCTCAAGTTCATGCTCAACACCAAGGTTCTTTCGGCCGAGAAGAAGGATGGCAAGGTCATCCTGAAGACCGAGGCGGCCAAGGGCGGCAAGGAAGACTCACTTGACGCCGACGTCGTTCTCGTCGCGGTCGGTCGCCGGCCATACACGAAGGGCTTGAACCTCGAGAAGATCGGTGTTGAGCTCGACAACAAGGGCCGCATCGTGATCGACGATCAGTTCAACACGACCGTGCAGGGCATCAAGTGCATTGGTGATGTCACCTTTGGTCCCATGCTTGCACACAAGGCTGAGGAGGAGGGTGTCGCCGCTGTTGAGTTCATCAAGACCGGACACGGACATGTCAACTACCAGGCTATTCCTTCCGTTGTCTACACTCACCCAGAGGTCGCTTGGGTCGGCAAGACTGAGCAGGAGCTCAAGGCTGCCGGCGTCCAGTACAAGGTCGGCAAGTTCCCCTTCATGGCCAACTCGCGTGCGAAGACGAACCTCGACACCGAGGGTCAGGTCAAGTTCATCGCTGAGAAGGAGACAGACCGTATTCTCGGTGTTCACATCATGGGTGAGCGTCTCTGTTGTGCAGTTGCTTGACCGCTCGCTCACCGTGCATGTCTAGGCCCTAACGCTGGTGAGATGATTGCCGAGGCGGTCCTTGCTGTTGAGTACGGCGCGTCGTCGGAAGACATTGCGCGCACTTGCCACGCACACGTACGTGCCCTATCACTATCTTATCGGCATGTTACTCACCCTCATTTTGCACAGCCAACGCTCAGCGAGGCCTTCAAGGAGGCCGCAATGGCCACATCCGGCAAGGCAATCCACTTCTAAATAGATGTCCTACCCCATATCATAGCATAGCGTATCCCTTGGTGACGCGTACATATTCTAATTCCGATGCTTTCTGTCCGATACACGCACAAGCTATCGAGTGAAATGCCGTACATGACTTCCTGGACTATCGCCTGAAATTCGCAAACCATTACGAATGATTTATCGCCCTACACGCCGTTATGTTCTCTCGAAAACGCTCCTGGCACTGCTGGAATTCCCGGCACGAGCAAGCAATTACTCGGAGAGACTTCGTATTGGCAAAGACAAACGGAGTAGAAGCATCGCAGCGTCAGCGTTCTCACCAAACCACCCAAACCTCCGACCCCCCATCGCCCGTTCCGGGCGGACAGAAACACCAGCTCTACACGGCCTGTCACGCGCGAGCAGCCCACCCGGGTGCGACCCTGGCGAGAAGCCCTCCATCTTCTTCGTTCTCGCAACTTCCGACGCTCGAGAAGTAAGCGCAAGGGGCGCGTGCATCTACCCTGGTCCCGAGTCCCCCCCTGCTGCGCGCGCCGTGGAAACGTCAGCAAACCGAACCTGCCGAAATTCAGACGTCTGAAATCTGCACGGTGTGCCGGGCTTTGTGATGGATGTGTCTGTCCCTTCTCTTCCATTGTATGCAGAATCTTATAGATGCGAGATGAGAGAAAAAGGTTGGCGTTTTTTTTTGCGCTCATGAGACTGAGATGTGGGCGAGGCATTTGTGCGTGGGGCCATATAGTGGGTTCCGAGAAAATGTTCGTGGTATAGTAGAAGGCCGGAGTCGGTGGATAACGTTTGCGGCGTGACTGAGGACGTGCCCCCTTGTGACCGTTCGTAGGCGGATCCCAAGAACCGCATAGATAGCTAGGATAGTCAAATGTTACGACATGCATCCCCTCGGGAGTGGACGCAGAGGGGTACTTCTCTCATAGCCTGGCGGCCGTGTCAAGGAGAGTTGCAATGCGCGCCCCGGTCCCGGAGGTGTTCCGGTACGGCGGCGACAACAACGTTTTTTCTGTCGTAATTTTCTGTGTGGACGTGGTGGAGACGGCAGAGTGACATGCGATAAAGATACCGAACGTTAGCGTAGTACACCTGAAGAAGGATGTATACGCCATATTAAAAGTCGCAGGCTCACTCCTATGCGACAATAACGCGCTCCGGACGGGTGCGATAACGAGGCTTCTTAAACTTAAAGTTCAGTGCACTGGCATACATACTACTCGTTAGATACGGTCAACGGAAGATGCGAACGTGACATCTCACCCACAAAATAACATGGGATAACGAGTGATCAGCATGCCGTCTGGTGACAGCCAAGGTCGCACAAACCTCGCTGCAAGCCTGACACGCTGGACATATCGGAGCTGGGCAGCGCGGTGACACGGCGGCACAGAGCCCACCGAGAGCATCGCGGACTTGAAGAAGCGCAGGTGCTTGCTAAGAAGGGGACTTGGCGCGGCGCAGGCGCATGCCCTAGAGGGCGTAAACAGTTTACATGCCTGATGGAACTGCACCCTTGGAAAGCAATTCATAATGGGCTGTGCAAGTGGTACCAAAGCAGGTATGTCGAGATTCTCCCACTTGTCAATAGTAAGTGACCGTCCGCCACACGGAGGAGTGCAGTATGTCCGTTTATAGGCCGCCACTCGTGTCCTCCACGTTCGTTGGCGATGATCAAGGGCAACAACGACTAGCGGTATAGTATCAATACAGGGAGGAATAAAACGGCCATGGTGGCGCACCAGGGCTGAGGTGTGAAGATCGGTGGGATATATTTGACCTACACGCGTACCTCACCACCGCAAAACAAGGGGGCGTAGGACCCGTGTCGGCTTGCTGCATCGTCACCAATACGTCACTAGGACAGTACTTATCTCAGCAACACTTGACGGCAATAGGACACGTAGGAAGTCGAGGGTCGATTGAACACCGAGATGATGGGGGATGGGCTCGCTTAGCGAGCATAGAATGAGGATGAACAAGCTGGGTGCAAGCCGGCGTGACAATCCCGTAGTCCGTGTCACGGACGGCGTAGAGATCCTGCCTCGCACGAAGATCTCGAGTAGCACATCAAGGGCTACTCGGGAATGCTTGCTAACGGATGTGTGGTCAGGGGGTGAAAGTGAATCCCGACGCAGGACATTACTCACCGGGACACCTTGCTTTGCGACCTGAAGAAGGCCCAGCCTGGGTGCAACGAAAGATGGAACCTAAGATCGCATGGAAGGTACTCTGTTTGTAAACAACGCGGCTTCACACTGCTTTGGGTTCCTGGGAGGACGATCTCGCACGACGGCCGGCATCTATATGTATAAGCTACCACAATTTGAGATGCGGTTTCCTGGGCCGTCGAGTCCGTTGACTACGAGCTGAACAAGCTTTCCGAGTGTCCACGAAACGCTAATGAAGGTGGGTGTCAGCATTAATGAAGCAGGATTGAATAGGGAAGCTCTGACCTACCAACGGACGTCATCTGCAGCTGCGTAACCCGGCGATGCATGGTTCCCACGGCCGGAACGCTGGGCTGGGTGTTCTCGGGACTGCCGTGCACAGCGACTGCTGATCCTGTGAGTCCGCCTGGCTGCCCCGAGGACGACGGCAGTAATAATATATTGGCCAGGAACGGTGGGGAGAGCAGGCCTGGAGCAGCGACCCTAACCCCGCAGCGTGGGAATTGGCACTCCGCTTTGGTGTGATTGGATTGCGGCGGCTCCGCAACTCTGCGTACTCCCTCCTTCGTGTCCGGAGGTCCTCACACTCTCTCACTCCTCCTCTTGCCTCCCTACCCTACCCCCTTGCCACCCTGGCTCTCTTCTCGCTATGACCACCCCCCATGTAATTGCTTCCTCCTCCGGCCATCCGGCCACACAGGCTGGTGCCTCCAACAACATTATCGGCACCCATTTTCGCGTTGGCAAGAAGATCGGAGAGGGCTCATTCGGTGTCGTCTTCGACGGTGCGTCTCGTTCTTCATTCCCCTCTCCCCACAAGCCTCAACGCCCCCTGCAGGAATCAACCTTCTCGACAACCGTCCAGTCGCCATCAAGTTTGTGCGTCGTCCATGTCACCCTAACATTGTCCGCTCTAACGCTCTCCTCGGTGCTTTCAGGAACCTCGCAAATCTGAAGCCCCCCAGCTGCGAGATGAATACAGATCATACCGCACGTTGAACGGCACCCGTACGTTGTCTTGTTTATCGTCTGTCGATCCCGCCCTAGTTTCCTGTACCGCATCAAAATTTGTTCCCAACTGTCCTCGCTTTATAGGGCGCATTGCTCACTTTGTTTCGTCTAGCCGGTGTCCCCCAAGTGCACTACTTTGGCCAGGAGGGACTTCACAATGTCCTGGTCATTGACCTTCTCGGCCCCAACCTCGAAGACCTCTTCGACATGTGTGGCAGGAAATTCACCCTCAAGACCGTTTGTATGGCGGCCAAGCAGATGGTCAGTCCAGTCTCTTGGTTTCAGCGGCACTGTTCACGCCGCCGTGAACGCCACTGGCTTGCTCCCCAAGCATGCACGTATACTGCGGCGTGGAGTCCAGACGGCGCGCAGCCTCTCCGATATATCCTGCTTTGCTGTCTTCGGGGCAACATCATATCGCAAGGCTGCCTGTCGTCGGTCTTACGGGGGTTTACTTCACGGAGACGAACGGCCGTGTTTGGGATAAGCCGTTTTGTTGACACATCCCGCCCGTTCTAGATCACGCGAGTGCAAGCTATCCACGACAAGTCCCTCATTTACCGTGACATAAAGCCTGATAATTTCCTCATCGGTGTTCCCGGACACAAGAACGCTAACACAGTTCACATAATTGGTGAGTCAAGTTCGAGGCACCACTTTGCATACTTGGGGACCCATCAACACCGTCTTCAACGGAGGCGGGCAATACCGGCACGTGCTATCGTGCCTTTGAACCGCCGTGTTATTGTAACGGCTGCCGTTCATAAACATGGGCCGCCCCTTCTCCCCCAATATTCTCATTCTTACGTCAACAACGTCTTCCATCATGTGCAATCGCTGATGTGCTCGTTCTTTCAAAGATTTCGGCATGGCAAAGCTCTATCGTGATCCCAAGACAAAACAGCACATCCCTTACCGCGAGCGCAAGTCCTTGTCAGGCACTGCTCGATACATGTCTATCAACACCCATTTGGGCCGCGAGCAGTCTCGTCGGGATGATTTGGAATCACTGGGTCACGTCTTCATGTACTTCCTCCGTGGAGGGCTTCCGTGGCAGGGCTTGAGGGCAGCCACGAACAAGCAAAAGTACGAGAAGATCGGAGAGAAGAAACAAACCACTCCGATTGAGGAGCTTTGTGAGGGCTTCCCTGGTGAGTATCACCTATCGTATAATGGGATTGCATATTGACGTTCGGCAGAGGAGTTCAATATTTATATGCATTACGTCCGTAAGTTGGGCTTCGAGGAGGCTCCGGACTACGACTTTCTGCGTGAACTCTTCAGCAAGGTTCTGAAGAACATTGGCGAAGTGGAAGATGGCGTATTTGACTGGATGCTCATCAATGGTGGCAAGGGTTTGGAAGCTGGAGCTGTACGTTCACGTCCTCGTTTTACCATTATTTTGTTATTTACCTTCCTCCGCAGCTTCATAACAGCTCCTCGCATACACCGCACCGCGAGCACCGCACACGGGATCGAGACCATGCTCACCGCCGATCAAAACAACCGCTCGATGCGCAATCCCCCGGCACGCCTCTTGTGCTCGCTCCATCTCCAGCTGCGGTCAAGCAAAGCAGAAGAGTGCCTGGTCCCAACGATTCTCGAGGGGCATCACGGGAGCACGTCAGCGTCCAACCACTCGCGCCGAATAGTCGGCGTGCCAGCCAGCATCGGGGCGACAGGGAACGCGACAGCGCGTTGGTGTCTCCACACCCGTACGCATCAGCGAACAACCAGAACGGCTACCGCAATACGGCGTATGGCCGATCGTCTCCCGTTCAGTACAACCAGCAGGCGAACGGCAGCTCGCCTGCTATGCTGAACCCGTCTGAATTCCCGTATGGCCAGCAGCAGCGGCCGATGACTGGCGACAAGAACGGGTCGCAGTCTCGGGCGAACAACATCATGAACGGGTCGCGGGCCGTCAATGCGTATGCGGAACAGTCAAGAGGGCTTGACCAGGATGAACACGGAGATGCTCGCAAACGCGGCTTCTGGGCTGCATTCTGCTGCCGTGCCTAAAGAAATCATCAGTGTTGTCACTGGTTGGCAACGCAGCTTCGTCGCTTACTGTACGTTCGCCGTGTTATCTTACGTCTCCCTGTGCTCATCGCCCTCAGGCAATTGTTCAAGTCATGAATCACTACGACCACGAAGTCTCCTACTATACAGCGCCGTAATCGACCGCGGAAATCTACCCGTTGACGACTGTCTGCATACAAGTCTACTGCTCCCACTCTCTTCCGCACGACTGTACGCACACTCACAATAGATACCCCCCACCCATGGTTCAACATCATCGCTCGTTCGCACTCACGACACTCCGCAATTCGCATACCCCACCACATCCCCCGCCCATCCCTACTGTGCACGCTTTGGATTGAGTTCATGGAAAACTCACTCGGTCTTCCTCCGCCCTGTTTACCTTTATTCCTTTTCTTGTCCTCCCTCTCTGACTTTCCGTCGCATCCCGCTTCCGTGTATCATTGTTCCGCGTTAACATATTGTTTCGCCCCCTCCGACCTGTCGGACACCCTCAGCACCCGCACCCGTATATAAAGAGTCTCAACTTGCTTCTCTCGATGGACACCCGGCATGGCATCCGTTATGGGACGAACTCTTTTTCTGTTTTCCTCTGGGCTAGTTATTCTTACTGTTGCGGCGGACTGTGTGGGCTGTCGATCTGTACATAGTACTTTGCATGTCTTTCTAGAAGCGTATATCCAGTATCCGATATTTAGCTTTGCGGTGCATGTGCTGTTTGATTGTCGTGGGCTGGGCCGACGTTATTTACCAAGGAGTCCGTCGGGATATATCCAAAACAAGAAAAATGCCGACGCTTCCATCAAAGTGCATGCGCCTGTGACGTGTTTCCACAAACGCTCAATAACGTCCCTCTACTTCATACCGCGTAAAGTCCTCTTCGCCAATGTCGCGCGTCCCCTCCAGCCCGCCATCCACGCCTTCACGTACGCCCATCTCTCGCCCACCTTCCTCACCTCTTCGCCCAGGATCACCGACTTCCATTCGCTCCGTATCGGGACCTTCAGCACCGGCCGGCCGACGCGCCTCGCAGCACCTCGCGCAAGGCGTGCCCTCCACGTCGTCGACGCCGCCACCGCAGAAGACGCGAGCGCGCGATTTGTTGCGGAAACATTATGGTCTTGGTCTTGGTCCACCTCCACCTATGTCGGGCAGGTCGGCGAGCGATCCCATGGACTTGGGTAAGCCTGAGCCTTGTTCTGGCCAGAAGTACAGCTGACGCGCGCATGGGTGGTAGATTCGCCTGCTTTTGACGCGAAGGCATACTACGAACAACTCATTACGACCTCGTCGTTGCCCACGCTACTGCGCCGGGAGAATGAGCTATTAACGGGTCAGTCTGACATGCTTTGGCCGTTCAGTGGTGGGATGCTGATTGTTCGTGTAGATATTCGAGAGCTGGATAGCGAACGACAGTCTCTCGTATATAATCACCACCACGAACTTATTGCTGCGAGCGACACTATCGGTGCCGTACGTTCACCTCTTGTATCTGCTGAAAGCCTGTAAAGCTGACACTGTTACAGATGAAGAACCGCGCAGAGAACCTCGACGCGGAAATGGACCTCCTGAAGGCTGCTTTCTCGGAGATCTCGCGTTTGTCGGCGGAAGTTGCTGTTGAACATCATAGCACAGATCAGCCTCAGCCAGAGCCTCCTACGGAATCATTGACATAGTGTGGCGTGAACCGTGGTTCCAGCAATTTCATCTGCTGTGAGAGGCTGCGATATTTATCCCTTATTTAACAGCGTGGTCATCGCCCGAAGGCAACGTACATCTCTACAAATCCACATCCACGCGGAGCGCAAGGCGGAAAAGCGTAAGATGGCGTGTCCATCCGCGGATGAACGCCCCCTGAACTCTCACAGCTGTATAATCCCCGGCATTCTTTAGAACGGCGCAACTAAATTAAGCAAGCCTTACGACAGATAAATCATCATGATTTTGGTCCTATCTCTGCTGCAAGACGCCATCGACGTAGACGTCGAACTTCTCGTCATAGAAGGATAGCAACCCCTTGATCTCGATGCATTCAGGATTTGGGTTGCGGTACCACCACACGCTGTCTTCCTCTGTTTGGCCGTTGGGAAGCCGGACGTGGTAATAATTCGCCACCCCCTGACGGACATCAGAGATAGAAGTGACAGCAGGGAGATACTGTGGCGTACCTTGTATGGGCACTGAGTTGTCAGTGTAGCCTCGCGAAGCAGGTCTACTCTGCAGTCGGCGATGGGGATGTATGTGCGGACGCGTAGGCTGGTTTCGAAGAGTAGCCGGGGTCGGTGTGTGTTGGCGAGCTCGACGCCGTTGAAAAGCACACGGATGTGCCGTGATGACTGGAGCACGTCGACACGCTAAGTGTGATTTGTAAGTCCGTGGTGTGACCGCAGGCAGGGCGGACTGACCTTGTAGGGATCCTTGGGATGTATAAAGATCCGTTCGTCCTCTTCCAACCATGCGTCCATGGCACCGAAGTCAATGGAGATGAGACCACCAAGCTCTCCGTCGAGATGCTTCGTTGCTGCGGCTTCGGCCCTCCGGTTACCGACGACAATGTCGTAGAGCTGGTGTTGCCATGACTGGAATGCCTCGCTGAGGAACTTCTGGGGAACGTCTTCGGCGTCGAAGAAATAGTGTGGATAGTTGGGCTTCTCCCAGCTAGTAGCACGCGTCTCCATAATGGTACCAGCATCACTACCAGAGTAGCAAGGGCACTCACACAAGCTTAGCCTTGGTGGTGTCAACGATGTACTCGCCGCCGAAGAGCACCCTCACACGTTTCGGCGAGTGCTCGATGTGCGGGAGAGAGAACAGGGGCTGGGTTACGGGGGTCTGCGACATGATGGTGGGTGAGCAGGGGCAGGCGCAACGGACAGTTGATATTCAAGCAGCGTTTATATGAGCTGGCGGGACGGCGCGGCGTGTGCCTAAGTGTCTCGCTCCGCCGGAGTGGGAGGTAAGCATGCCGGCGGCTAACAGGACGCGCTCATGAAGCGCGGTCACATGACCGCTGGTGACGCGTGTTCGGCAATCTCCTCGCCGCCGCCATGGCCCGCCAAACGCGTGTTTCGCGCGCCCGATCGGGACTTGACTCTTGCTCTCATCGTCGACCTCTGCTCGCACGCCTTCCGCCAGCCCCACGACCATGGCAAGCAGATTCGACGAGATTGTGGCAGACAGTGAGGACGAGGATATGCTGGTGAACACGTCGTTTGACGTGGGTAACGGCTCGGCCGGTGCGTAATCATCTCGCGTACATGCTTTCGATTGGTCTTTACCGTGGCTCGGATGTGACAGGATTGTCTCCTAAGACTGCTGACACCAGCATATATGCGTCTGACAAGAACCCGCAAGCACCACTCTCGCAGCCACCCATTGCCGTCCTACCAGAGGCTACGGCTTCTTCGAGCAACGCGTCCCAGGATGCACGGTTAACAAAGACCACATCCGCCACTAGCCGCTCTGCTGGCCCTACTGTGCCTTCTGTGCCAGCCGATGGCCAAACACGACCCAAACCGCGGCCAAGGCCACGACCAGCGTATAAAGGTGCACCGGGGAGAGAGGACAAACCTGCAACACCTCAAGCCGCATCTCTTGCTCCATCACCAATAGACTCGTTCCCTTCCTCTGTGGCAGCTACACGGCTGCCCCCACCCCAACCTAGCGACCCAATCGTGAGCTCCTCGTCGGCTTCTGTAGACAAGGGGAAGGGGAAAGCAAAGGCGACGGTAGACGATATTGAGTCGTTTGGTATGGATATAGCTGAACGGGCCAAGATGCGCACTGCGAAGAAGAAGAAACCCCTCCCTATTGTCAACGACATCATTGAACTCACTTCAGACTCCGAGGACGAGCTCTCACTCCTACCACCACCAAAGCCGAAGCCAAAGAAAGCAAACGAGAAGCCCAAACCCAAACCGAAATTGAAGAGCCAGGATGTAGCTCCCAAGTCACCGAGAAAGAAGGCGAAGCTCTCGCATGACCTGCCTGATTCGACGCCTGTGACCATCCCCGTACCAACATCCGACATAGCTCCTAGTTCCCAGCTTCCCCCGTCGGATCCACTACTCCCATCTAGTGCGCCCGTACCTCCCGCGTCTACTCCTCCTCCGCGGAACAACAGCCCTCCATCGTCACCTTTTCCAGCACCCATTCGCAAGCGAAAACGGCCAGACAACAGTGTTCTTTCGGACGATGAAGATGCAAACTCACGTCAACCTGTACAACCAACTGCTTCGACTTCGTCGGCCATCCTTATGCCGCCGCCGCCACCCCCTGCATTCTTTGCTTCTCCCTCGCCTTCACCCCCCAGAGCTGTGCTACCCCAAACCGCGAAACCTGATGCTATTGACGTTGAGGCCGAACCGAAGAAGAAGGCGGCTCGGAAGAAGAAGAATGCCGACGATGAGGACGGGGATTGGGACGGCAAGCCCAAACCAAGGGCCAAAGCGAAGCCTAAGGCTACGAAGAAGAAGGTGCAGGAGGATGCTGAGGAGGCACCGACAGAGAAGCCAAAGCCGCCGAGTAAAGCGAAGGGCAGAGGCAGGAAGAAGATGGAGGTTATCGTTGAGGTCACCAGTCCGAAGAAGCCAGCGAAACCCAGGAGTCCAAGCCCGCTAGCTGATCCTATAGTGCAGTTGCCTCCGGTCGAGCCACCGGCGGGAGAGTCGTCCGAATTGTCTGCTTTGGAATCCGAGCATGAGCGTCCGCTGCCAGAAGATGTGCCACTCCCGGCAAGTCCTCCGCCCAAGAAACCCACAGCGAGTTCAATTAGGAAGGGAAAGAAGCGAGCCATCGTATCATCGGACGAGGAGGATGAGGGGTATCAGGATGCCCGGCCGTCTAAGAAAGGGAAGGCGAAAGCTCAAGACGATGAACGACAAGGATCAGAGTTGGAGACTCCTCAGTCCGCTCGCTCGAAATCGACAGAGAAACTGGGTCGCACTAGTAGCCTTAAGGTATGCCCTTCCTCGCAGTAGTGTTCGATGCTTTACTCTAATGTTGACCAAATAGAAGAACGGCGAGGATAGCGGACACACAAGTTCCCCTCAAGAGCCTCCCGCGCCTCGAACACCCGCGCCGAAAAGCTCAAACCTCCCTTCGTCATCTTCCTCGTCAGCCAGACGGACATCTTCGATCATCCCCAAGAAGAGTAATGTGCCTATGTCTGAACTTCTCCGCAAGGTCAATTCTCTTCCTGGTTCACCGTTCGCATCGCAACGTCCCACGCATTCGCCATACACGAAAGCCTCAAAGTCAGCCTTACGTCGGATCGCTCCACTTCTTACCAGCCGTCGAACACCTCCGCCACCACCTCCTCGCCCCCCTCCACCTAAGAAGACAAAGAAGCAGCTGGAGCTCGAGGAGAAGTGGGAGATGGAGCTGGAAGAAAGCGTTGACGGCTGGTATTGTCTGCCAGAGGATGAACGAGCGGCTCTGCGGCGAGCGAAACGAGACCGCGAAATGGGCTTCGATGACTGAGAATTCTGTTCTCCCCCACTATTGCTGTTTCGATGAATGGTGATTATTTCTATATTAACTAGCACTGTATAATACGCAATCTAGGGTGTGAACGACGTGGTTCGTTCTATATTTTCTTGATGAACAACTCTGGCGCAGGGCCCAGTTTTACACTGGTATACCTGGCCTTGCACGTCTCGCCGACCTCAAGAACTGTGTCGAGGGGATCCATCTTCGCCACCATGCCTAGTGATGGTATCACCACTTGCACCTTCAGCCGCCCTGTGAGCATATCCATGGCAGGCGTGCGCGTGACAATGGCGTCGAACTCATCGAGGGGGTTCGGCCTGTCCTTGTAGTTCAGCGGGTTTGCCTGCCAACGCTCGAGGAACTTGGCGGCCCAGAACATCTGGTGACGGCGATCGAGCGTCGACATACCGCTTTCCTTGTACGTCAACTCCGCGATATACGTCTTGAGCCACGCCGAGGTGAAGCATGGCGGCGCAGTGGGGTCTGCGAGCGCGTACTTGATCTGCCAGTGCATGACCATGTCGCTGAAGCGCCGCAGCGGTGATGTTACGCGCGTGTAACCGTCACCCGCTGGCACGCCCAGTTGCCAGTGCTGGTCGGGTTGCAGAGTGTAGTGGCTCGCGGGAGCGATGAGCTGCGTGCGGTACACGTCGGCGAGTGGGATCGCGCCCGACGCATTGCGTTTCGCGAGGAGGGGCTCCAGGTCCTCTTCAATCACAGTCGTCATGGGGTCCGCACCGCGCCGTACAGCGGGAATGCCGCGGTCGCGACAGAAGAGGGACGCGACGCGACACGCAGCCTTCATGCATTCTGCAACGATGCGCCTGGAGCCTGCATCTTGGTATTCTTGCCTCGCGACCTCGTAGGAGAGGGTCGGGAAGCCGTCGAAGAGGTAGTTGCGGGTGAAGTCGCGCGGAACGGCGGGAAGGGATTGGTTGGGCATGCTGATCTGGGCCCTGGGGTTGCCCCACCAGAAGACGCCTTCGGCGACGCGGTTGTCAATGATCTTCTGGCAAATGGAGTCCAGGATGCGAATATCCGCTACGAGGGGCTCATCGAGGTGATTTGTAGGAGTGTACGATGTCGGCGTATCTACATCGAAGGGCGTGGATGACGCAGGTCGCCAGATACCGAGGGCATAGTTGACATCGTCGTATGAGATGACTTTCACGTTCCTCAGTAGACTAGCCCTGACGGAATAGTCCACCATTTTTCCGGTCCCATCCACCTTGAAGCTGAACGTAAGGGCATGGTCGACAGAGGACCCGCCATCTTCCCTCCCCGACCCGAGACTGAGGCCTTGGTACATGATCGACGACGGGAGCATCGGGATTGTCTGCTGGACGTCATATTGGGTGGTCGACCTTTCCCGAGCCGCCTTGACCAAGTTGTGGTTAGGGTGGAGTTTTCGAGTAGGATCGGCAATGTGGACGTGAACCCAGTATGATCCTGGTTCGTTGGGGATGTGCTCCATTGAGATAGCGTCGTCCAACTCTTGTGCACTCGGATCGTCAATGACGAACGCGGGTAGGTCTCCGAAATCATGTCGGACGTGTTCGACGAGGTCGTGAGAATAGAATTCGTCCGGTAGCGGGAATATACGAGTGGACACGGAAGACCTAATGGCCTGCTGAATTTCCTTCGGAGAGGTGAGGCGAAGGTCCCGGTCCTTTAACACCGGGTCATCCCAAGGAGGGAGAATGCCTAGCTCCGTTAAAAACGTGTGCACCATGCTAGTGTCGACAGCGCTGTCGGGATACAACGCGAGTCTCTTCATAATCGTACAGACCGTAGCGGCATACGGGTCCCTCTGAGTTTGCCGCACTGTCCGATTGAACCGCTCGAGGAGTCGCAAGATGAGTTGCTCGTCTTCGTTGAAATTATGCAAAGGTTTCGGGTCCACCGACGGGGTCGTAGACGAACTAGGCCTCGTCCGCAACTCCAACACAATATCTCGAGCTTTCTTGATAAACTCGTCGATAGCGGGGTCAGAGGACGCCAACATGCGAGTAAGCTTTTGGATGTCCTCGACGTGTGATTTCGGCCGAACCCAGAAGAGTTGTGTCGTAAGGAAGTCGCCGGGCTGCGCAACAAAGCGAGCGTAGGTCTGCATGAGGTACTTGTGTACGCACAGCTGGGTGACCTTTTGCTTGCCCCCGACGAGCTTCGCCACCTCAGGTGTCGACACCTGCGACCACTCTTCCGTGTTCAGCTCGGCAATGCCGTCCAACGCGCGGCTTGCACGTAGCGCAACGCCGTGATATTTTTGCTCAACGTCCCTTTCCAGTTCGCGGACTTTCTGGAGGACTTTGACCCGCGCTGCGAGCGCGTGCGCATCTAACGCGCCGTCATCGTGACCGCAGGCGTTCGCGGTCTGCAGATCCACGAACCTCGGGATGACAAACATGACGTCTGAAGGACGGTGTGTCCAGACCTCGCCGGTGCTCGCGAGGGTGTATGTCTTCTGGACATGGCCCTCCGTCGTGTTCATGATCACAACGCCGTACATCGTCGACTGGCTCCTGCACAGTCCGTCAACCACGGCCCCAAAAGTTCGAGTACTTGGAATACGCACCTGCGCAGCTCAATGAAGCTTCCGGGTGGGGCAAGGACCTTTTCGTACGACTCGCCCTCCGCGACGGTGTCCGCGGCCGCCATGAACTGCGTCTTCGCAATACTTGGCACAGCGGTGTTCACAGTTCGCTCCAATACCCTCCGCGGCGAGGGCGGCTTCTTCGCGCTATGGGCATGAGCCGTTATTATCTTTTCCGTGTACGACTGCACGGCGCGCGACTTGAGTTTGCCCGACCCGTCAAGAGTGCTGGTCTTCCTCGATGCATCCTGCGCGGTCGGTGGGTGCGCTGACTCATTGACGGGGTTCGTCGAGGCAGCGCGGTGGTACGTGCGCGGTTGGAGGCGGCGACTGGGCGCGGCCTGCGAGACGCATCGGAGGGTCCGTCGGTGCATTCGCAGAGTGAGTGGTCCAGAGGGAAGGACGGAACGGAATGGGCGCTTGTAAAAACTCGGTTTGCTCTCGACCTCTTTCGTTTCAAAAGTACTTCTTCAAATATCTCCACTACTACGACTGCACAACCCACACAACCGAAACCATGTTCAAACGTGTGCTAAAGAGGAAGATAAGGCAGGAGCGAGAAGAGGAGCTTGGGATAGACAGCGAGATGAAAGAGGTGCTGGGGATGCAGGATACAGACTCGGACGAGAGCGACTCGAGTTCGGACGAGGGAGATTCGGAGGCAGAGGCGGAGGGACAAGGATCTGACGAAGAATCTGAAGTCGACGATGAAGCAGAGGACGATGAAGAAGACGGCTCAGAAGAGGAACTAGACGAAGTGGAAAGCGTACCAGAAGAAAGCGACTCCGACAACGAAGCTCAACTCCCGCAAATGTCGGTGACTGACGCCGTCAGCGAGCCTATCTATCTCGTCTCTCTAGACTCCGAAGTCAAAGCCTGTATCCTCTGTCCCGGGAAACTGCTCAAGAACTCGACCATGGCGGACGTACACAGGTCCTCGAAGGTATGTTTCACGACTTGGCTGGTGACCCCCTCGCCGTTCAAGCAGTTGATAGTTCGCAGGCGCATAACCGTCGTTTTACACGATTCGTAGAACTTGTCGCAGAAAACGGTCCGGATGCTGAAATCCGCGACCTTCTCCGAACTATAAATGAGGAGCAGGTCAAGGCCGTCAAAACCACGGAACCCGCCACCTCAAAACGCGCTGCAAAGCGGGTACGTACGCGTCTTTAGCTGCTATAACCAAATCTAACATCGATACAGAGAGCGAAAACTGCCGCGCTGAAAGATAAACGCGAGAAGTCGAAGAAGATCGCGGCGAGGAGACGAAAGAGAGAGGAGGCGAAGCTGAGCAAAGCAGAAGGTGAAGGCGCGTCGGATCGAGAGGGCGGCGAGCAAAACGACCGCCCCAAGAAGAGGCGCAAGGTCGAGAAAGACATCGCGGACGAAACGCGTGAAGACGCGTCGGAAGAGTCTCCTGCTAAGAAAGCGCCACGGAGACCCAAGTTCAAGAAAGGTCCTTCATCAAAATTTCAAGGTCGCCCGCGCACGAACGCGAAGGGCCCCCGTGGAAAGAAGGCACAGGGCAAGAACGGTGCTGCACGGACATTTAAACAGAAGCCTGGTCAGAAAAAGCGAGCGTCAGCGTAGTACCGTTACTTTCTTCATCACCCATACTCCCAGTGTTTGTGCATGAGCAAATAAATAATGCAATGCAATTGCCGAACTACGCGGAAGGTATCGAAGAACGAGAGCAAGTGTACCCCAGGGTGGAGACAGTCCAATCTAGACAACATAAGAATAGCGTGTAAGTCCGTTTGCAGCGCGAGCCTAACTCAAGCGTTGCAGTAGTTGGTCGCTCAAGTTAATAACCTGAGGCAGTAGCGTCAGTCTAGACGTCATAGCTGCGGGAACATGCTTCGTACCTCGTGAATATCGGGTCTTTGTTGAGGATCGACCTTGAGCATGGCGTCGATGAGGTCCCGCAGTCCCTGCGAGTATTGCGAACTAGGGTGCTTGTATTGTGCGTTCATGACAGCCATAGCTATCGAACCACCCTGCTCCGTTGTTTGAATGTTCTCAAACGGAGAGTGCGAGTATGCAAGCGCAAATAGGGTGCATCCGAGGGACTTAGAAAATGTCAGCGATAATCTGCAGCCATCAGCAGGTAGCGTACCCAGATGTCGACCTTCTCGTCGAGGGTGATACCGGTCTTGACGTCAAACAGCTCTGGTGCCCGGTACGCCATTGTGCTCTGCTCGGCGGCGATGTCCTGTTGGAGCAGCGCCTGGTTGCGATTCTCGACCTTGACGCGAGCCTTCATGCAGCTTCCAAAGTCCATGAGAATTGGACGACCATCGTCAGAGATCATGACGTTTCTGCGAAATGTCAGTACAGCTTCTATCACATCACATGCATCTGGCGCACCCTGGTTTAAGGTCCCGGTGGGCGTATGGAACCAACTCTGTTTGTCCAGAGGCAGCTCCGTTCCCACTTCCACCTTGCTGTCGAGCCAATTCCTCGTCCCCGTCGAAGATAGTTTCATCTGCTTCTCTCGACATCAAAGGGACACCACCGGAACCCCTCCGAGTGGGCGCATGGTATGAATAGCCACCATCGGCATCTCCTTCAGCTTGGGGGAACATCTCGTCGTCCTCGTCGTCCGAATGACCGTTGTCGACCTTGATGTTCGCGCGAGGCTGTGACGGACGGCGTTCTGCTTGAGATGGTTGGTGTTCTCCAGAGACGCGAGGGCCCGAGCGCGATGAGACTGTGGTACGGTAGTCGTGCATGGCGCGGATGGCCTCGCATGTGCCCTTGAAGAGACGGACCATCTCTTTCTCGGGGAGGTGTGTGCCGTTTATTGAGTTGGCGTTGATCGCATCCTGGAGGTTCCCTTTCTGTCGCGCCGTGAGGAGCGAAGCTATGTGGCAGTAGGCAGGGTGCTCACTTTGTAGAGAGGCAGGAAAAGGTACACGATCTGGCCGTCGCCTGAAGGGTCCTGCACAACTGCAGAGTCCTACATGCAGCAGCGTGAGAGCTGAAGAGAGGTACCATGCATCCACGACACGCACGAGTATTCGGATGATGTTGGGGTGCCTGCGGAATCGGATTCGTGAGTCGCGACGGAGCGTGTTGTGCAAAGTAAACGCACTTGAATCGTCTGTAGGCTTCAACTTCTCGCATAGCCTGCCTAACATCCTCATTTCCGCCCGGACAGCGAATCTTCTTGAGTGCAAATTGTCTCTGACGTAGTGCGAAAGCGCGATGAGCGGGCAGCTGCAAACGCGTAGTCTGACCGCGTACTGACCCCACTGTGCTCGTCCTGAGCGAGATATACGAACGAGAAACCTCCCTCTCCAAGAACCTTGATGATCTGGACTGCAATCGACGAGTGCGCGATGAACGACCATAGTGTGGGGATTAATTGGCACGTACAGGTTCGTCCGTTGATTTTGATTTTGGCGGACTGTTGGCAGATACATGAGGAGAGGGCCCAAAGAGCGTCTTTTGCCTGGAACTTGATGTTCTCGAGGGCGTGGAGGAGTTGTGGTGGAAGGGCCATGGTGGTAAGGAGCGGAGGTTGTTTCAGTTGAGCGGTGTGGATGCGCAGCGCCCGACGGTGGCGGGACCGCCTCCCGCCCACCGGATGTTACCGCTCAGCCTGATCAGGAAACTCCTGTGTTGCTCTGCCCTCCGTGTCAATCACACGAGCATGTATTCAAGTACACATTTAACGGCGCTGGTATACGCAGCATCAGGCGACGTGTTCTTGCCCAAAAGCAAGAAGATCGACGCTCGTGTCAGCCACTGCTACGTGGACACTCGGAGGCTGAGTTGCCGCAGGGAGAGTCCCACGGGTGAGAAACCGGTTGTAGGCAGTGTCGTGATCGCCAAAATTCGCAACGAACCACCCGCCACTGGCTCGACAATCGACGGAGCAGGCGATGGTGGATTTTGGCAGAGTACGCCGTCGAGACTAGTGCCTGGACGAAGCTGGTGAGGGCGAGAGCGCCGGTAAGAGAGGCGCGCAGTCGGGGAGCGGGCTTACGTAATATAGGTGGATCGTTCGATGGTTGCCTGCAAAATCAATGCCAACAGAAATAAATACGTGACATGCGACTGGTTATACCCACGGCTCATCCTCGTCCCTCTAGGCAACGACCTCCTCGTCCTCGCCATGTCCTTCAACGCGTCGGCCTACGGGCCTCTCCCCGGCTTCG
This sequence comes from Bjerkandera adusta, assembly GCA_027924225.1. Lineage (NCBI taxonomy): Eukaryota > Fungi > Basidiomycota > Agaricomycetes > Polyporales > Phanerochaetaceae > Bjerkandera > Bjerkandera adusta. The sequence goes on from BSCZ01000348.1 coordinate 22,213, forward strand.
TCGGGGATGCCTACGACCAGCTCGCTGCCATGTCCACCCCCCGCTTGGTCTTGTTCCTCTTGATTAACATCCCGTTGATTTCTATTGCTTTTAACGTGCTGTACCAACTGGTACGTCTGTGAAGAGGGAAGTGGTGGTTACAGGCTCACAGGTTCTCTCTAGTTGCCGAAGGACAAGTCGACACCACCGGTCGTGTTCCACTTTGTGCCATGGTTTGGGTCGGCGGCAGCATACGGCGAGGACCCAATGAAGTTTTTCTTCAGCTGCAAGGAGAAGGTGAGACACCCGGTCTTTCTTGTGGGGACGCCTTCTCACGAATCGCGGTAGTACGGCAACGTCTTCACGTTCATCCTACTTGGTCGTCGCGTGACGGTCGCGCTTGGCTCGGCGGGAAACAACTTCATTATGGGCGGAAAGCACAGCACCTTCTCTGCTGAAGATGTCTACACGGTATGTGACATAGTCCTCGTATCGACAATTGGGTCTGACCTCCTTCAAGCACTTGACGACTCCGGTTTTCGGCAAGGACGTCGTATACGACTGCCCCAACGAGATGCTTATGGAGCAGAAGAAATTCATCAAGGTCGGCCTGTCGACGGACAACTTCCGTGCTTACATCGGCATGATTGAGGAAGAAGCCCTGACTTTCATGAGGAACGACGCCGCTTTCAAGATTTTCCAGATGAACGACATTAACGAATGGGGCTCTTTCGACGTCCTCAAGGTCATGTCCGAGATCACCATCCTGACTGCTTCGAGGACGCTTCAGGGTAAGGAGGTCCGGGCTGGCATTACGAAGGACTACGCACAGGTCTACAACGATCTCGACGGCGGTTTCACTCCCCTCCACTTCATGTTCCCCCACCTGCCTTTGGAGAGCTACCGCAAGCGCGACGCCGCCCACAAGAAGATCAGTGAATTCTACGTTTCCATCATCCGCAAGCGCAGAGAGAACCCTGACCAGGTTAGTCCAACTCAACTCATCCTGACTCTCACTCTAAATTCGTATACAGGAGGAGGAACCGGATATGATCTCGTCACTCATGACCCAGAAGTACCGTGCGGGCCGCCTGCTCAAGGACCACGAGATTGCGCACATCATGATTGCTCTGCTTATGGCTGGCCAACACACTAGCTCTTCTACCGGTTCATGGGCTCTGCTTCACATCGCCGACAGGCCTGATATTGCGTACGTACTAATATTCCACCAGATGAAATCACTCTGACCAGTATTCAGTGACGCATTATTTGAGGAGCAAGTCAAGAACTTCCGCCAATCTGACGGCACATGGCGCACGATGGAATACGAGGAACTCAAGTCGCTTCCCGTTCTGGACTCTGTCATTCGTGAGACCCTCCGCATCCACCCGCCAATTCACAGCATCATGCGCGCCGTCCGTGAGGATGTCGTCGTGCCACCAACGCTCGCTGCACCCTCCGAAGACGGCCGCTACGTCATTCCCAAGGGTCACGTCGTCATGTCTTCCGCCGCCGTCAGCCAGGTCGACCCCAATCTCTGGAAGAATGCGCGCGAGTGGGACCCCACACGGTGGTCGGACCCCGAAGGCGCCGCGGCGCAGGCGTACAAGCAGTACGATGATGTCAACGGCGCGAAGGTGGACTTCGGGTTCGGAATGGTGAGCAAGGGTACCGAGAGCCCATACCAGCCGTTCGGTGCGGGTCGTCATCGGTGCATTGGCGAGCAGGTGAGCACATTCTTGTTCTTCGGGTTAAACGTTACTAATACGTTAATACGTCTCCAGTTTGCATACGTTCAGCTCGGCACGATCATCTCTACCCTTGTCCGTCAAGTAGAAACCAGGCTCCCGGAGACTGGCATGCCCGCACCGAATTACCACGTAAGCTAAAAACTTCATTCGAATCTGAAGCCATCTGACACTATTCTCTAGACCATGATCACCCTGCCCAAGGCACCACGGAACATTCTTTACCGTCGGAGGGCCTTCGATTGAACCAGGAATTACTGTAGACATACAATACCCGCTAGAAAGTACTAATGTCACACTAATGGGATCTATATTTCAATAATGTCGCGAGTACACGCGTTCGACAGCATATAGAGGACAGCAAGGGGTTGGTATTCAAAGCAAAGAGTACAGTACAAGGTCAGTTCTTTAACGCAGCCTCCGCTGCGGCGTTGATGATGTCGGCCGCTACAGGACCGTGAGCAATTTTATTCAGGAAACATAGATCGGAAAACCCACCCCGTTGTCCTATGGTGTACGCAGTGGCTAGAATATCCGTTGAGCAAGAATATTTGTATCTGGTGAAGAGCTCGGCTGACCTTGTGTGTGGGCAGACATATGCAGTGGGACAACCGACAAGTCTGCAACGCGGATGTTCTGCGTGCCATACACCTTCAGTTCAGGGTCAACGACGCCTCCTTTGTCTCGCGGGAGCATTGAGCACGAGCCGACGGTGTCTACACCGATGTCAGTGCATCATCGGGCTAAATAAAATTGGTACGAACGCCAGCAGCTGAGGCAAGCTGACTTGACCCATTCTGTGAATACACGAGTTAGACGTCGTATCTCGAGGAGAAGTTGCTGGAAACATACCCCGAAGTTGCTCGTCCGTCTTGATATGTGGGCCTGGTTCGGCCTCGTGGTCTGCCAAATCACATTGGTGAGGAAAGCAAGACGCCACCACGTACGCATCAACGTACCGATGATGTCCTTCAGCGGAGAGTAGGTCGCCAGGTTCCGAGCAAACTTGACGGCTTCTACGAAGACGTCGAGGTCTGGGGTAGTGGCAGATTAATCTTGGGTAGATCTTTGTGTAAGAGGAGGCATACTTACCAATCTCTTTCGCGAAGTACTGTGGGTCGATCTCTGGGGGCTCCATAGGGTCTTTTGACTTTGCATGCTGGATACCAGATGTCAGCCTCTATCGACGATTTTCGTGAGCTGAATCAGGATACTCACAATAGTACCTCTTGAGAACAGCGTGTTCATGATCACCATAATACCCACACGCTTCTCCGTGGCACTGGCAAGGTTCACTGTAACATACCAATCAGTATTGCCTCCAACCACACGACGCACTCGACTCACTCGACGGCGGAATGATCACCCACTCGAACACTGGCACATTCGAACCGGGCGCGAACCGCTTCGCCATGAGCTCATACTGCTGCTTTATACCGGGCGACTTTGCCTCGTCGACGTTCGCTACGCACTCCTTCACCTTCTCGTAGATGCTTGCCGCCTTGTCCGTGACGGTATCGAGTGCGCTGAAGCAGAACGGGTATATCGAACCCCCGATGCGTTGGTCTGGGCGCTTAAGTTCTATGGAGGCGTCATGAACAGTTAGATGGCCGCAGATGAGACAGAGCAGGCTTACTCCAGGTTATTGGGGTGTGTATGTGTTCCTGGACGTTTCTCCCAACGTTCGGAAGGTCTAGTACTGGTGTCACGCCTATTGAGCGGAGAACCTCTTGGTCGCCAATGCCTGAAAGCTCGAGTACTTGAGGCGACTGAATTGTGCTAAACGGGAGGCGGGAGGGTCAGTGTCATCTTCATAGCACGATCTGCGAAGTACATACCCAGCGCAGACAATCGCTTCCTTCCTCACCGACGCAGTGTAGGTCTTCCCCTCGAAAACAAACTCCACGCTGGTGGCAACAACCAGGCCGTCTTCCGCTTTCCGTGTCAGAATGCGTGCGACATGTGCATTGGTCAGAACTCTGAGGTTGCGCCTAGAGTGGTATGGCGCGTAGTATGTCTGAATAATAATGAGCTTGAGATGTGAAAACGAATATGTACGTGACACCATGACGTACGTTCGCGGCGTAAGACCGAACCATTTTGTGGAGGTTGAGAGTTGACGGCATGTAGCACATCCCAGCATGCTGAGCGTCTGGTCAGATGTAGGGGAATATGAACGTCAATGACCTTCGTACCTCGCCTCCAAGCTAGGGGGCCAGTATTCTGGCGTAAGTGGCCGATATTTTCAAACCAACATATCACCCACCGGGTTCTCTGTCACAGGAAACCCTGCGTTCAGGAACGTCTTGCAAAGATCTAGTCAGCATGCTGCGTGTCGTAAGTATGGGCTAAATCGCTACCTCTTCGAGACGAACACCATCGTCTTGTATTGCGGAAGGATACGACAGCTGCACGGGACCTTGTCGAATACTCAGTCGAAAGCAACAGGCACCCCTTGATGGGAGTCATACCTATCTTCCCGATTTCCCAGTCATCACATTTCAGTCGAAGCGCCTTCTGGACTTCCTTCGATGGCTGCACGAAGCTGTTTGCACCGTTAAGAGCGAACTAAAAATTTCAAAGGACAAAAGAAGCTCACCCTTCTATCTTCTGAACAGTCTTGACGTAAGTGTCCCAATTCCATCCGGTGTTACCGAGTCTTTCGATGTCTGATCGTTCATCAGAAATATTTATAAACGGCTGGTAGTCATGTCATGTCCTCACCGTTGACATCCTCTCGGCGCGGCCGTGTCCACGCCATGTAATTTACGGCAGATGAACCACCGAGCCCCCTCCCCCTGAGCCAACGAAAATCAACGGTAAGATCTCTCACAAAAGATGGAGACATACCTTTGACAGTCGATGATCCTGCCTCCGGCATTGGGCTGAGGAACCTGTGCCGCAGTGATAAGCGTGCCGTGCTGGCGACTACCAAATCCGCATATGAGGGGGACTTACTGTTTTATGGCCCCATATGTATGAGGGTAAGTTGAGTGAGATGTTACGAGGTACTGGATTCACTGTATCATTTTTGAGTAATGGGGTGGAGGGAAAGATATATTTAGGACGACGTACGTAGAATATCTTCGTTGAGATGTGCGGCTCCCGCTTCGAGCACGAGTACCGAATTAAAAGGATCCTCGCTGAGGGCTCGTGCTACGGTCAATCCCGCCGTCTAGAGTAACCAAGTTTAGTCAGACAGTCATATGCCATACTGGGCTTAAAACGCACTCCACCGCCTGCAGAACAACGTGAGTGCCCTAATAATTCCAGGAGAGGAAGAACGAACATACCAATGACCACATAATCGAAAGTCTTGTCGGCAACTTTATCCACACCCACAATCATCGCGTCGCGGGAAGGCAAGGAAAATACCAAAAGAATGTCATCGGGCTAGTCCTAAGGGCCGCTCCTTTATGCCATACACCGAAGCGCCATCGGATAAGATGTTCCCTCTGGGCAACGTCCGTTGAGTGGGACAAGCGAGGCGGATTCTGATGCCGAATGCCGCATGTGCCTCAAGCGATATCGCAAGTTACGGAACGTTGCGGGGCTCAAACGTAAAAACAAGTGGCGCGCCAGTGCCCCGTGGCGAGGTGGCGTCAAGAAGGATGAGTGGGAACACGGCATGTGCAGAGAGATGCCGGTCGATACCGCGGTTCAAAGGGGGATCCGATTCGGACGGAGGTGTCTGCTCGCGCCAACCATTCAATGGGAGCAACGTACAGATGTCCTGTTGAGAGCGTCGTCTTATAGAATGAAGATTCAACGCGGGGAAAGACGGGGATGCCACCATGCGTATGGTCGGAGTTGCACGTTGAAACATAGCTTCTGCTGGAATTTGTCATACCAATCGTTGCGACCCTACTCGAGAGAACATCTGGGCCCACCTCGACGTGATTGATACTGCCACTTTTGAGTAAATAACACAAGTTAATGAAGGCTGGTCTTCGGCCAGCCACGCTTGGAACCTCCTTAATATACGATCAACGGAAGGTGCACAGTAAGTTTGAGAGGTCACCTTTCCTTTGATCTCTGTCCGTCCAACCGTATATAAATACTCCATGACGCCTCGGGCTCCGTTAGTCCGAGAGGACTACCGAGGCCGAAAGGCATAACGCTTTCCAGTAGATAAAGCACCTCGGGGAGAAAAAAGTCCGATGCCGATAGCGCTGAGACATACACACACGCAGGGCAAGGTGTACAGACCGAGCGGCTCCATTGGAGAATCGGATAGAATACATGGGCCGGGACTACTGCATTCAGAAACTGAGAGAGCGCTTCGGTAAGACCGGTGGCCAAGGCAGCGCCTCGTCAGAAGAAACGAAGTCCATCTCGGTGTCTTGACGCGGGGAGTTACACCACGAAGGACGGTGAGGGCGACGCGAGCCGATGGGGATGGGCTTTGGTAGCGGGGGATCATCCGTGGACGCAATCTTCTCAACCGATGTCGTACTTTCGCCACGATACATCGTGGGCTGGAATGGTTCCGAGCTCGGGCCGTTGAGAATAGCCAAGAGCGAGGTCGCGCTCTTGGTTGACGACTTGTGATCAACCCTGCCTGCAGGCGACATGAGTGGGGCGCTCGAAGGATGGGATGGTAGTCGTGTCTGAATCATCTCGCCATTCCTGGAGAGAGGCAGCATGGGCCTCAGGGTCCCGTGGGAAGGATTTCCTTTGGTCGAAGAAACGCGGGCTTCGGATTTATACGTAACATTGGTGCACGGCTGAGGTGCGGTATCTCTTCTTCTGCGAGGGCGATGAGGGGAAATGTTCTGACTGGCATTATTGTGACCAATCTCAATCCGTCGGCGCATCCCAGGTAACCGGATGGTGATTGTGTCCTCGCAGGAGTCTGCCGCAAGTGGAGCGGATGATGTCTGAGGCTATAAAAATCGGTCAGGGCGTTTTTGCGAGAAATACACGGACACAGCTTTACATTCGGGGTCTCTTTGGAGTGAAGCGAATAATGGCCTCGGTGTTCGGACTTTGGGATCCTAACCACAGGTATTATCGGTTCATCGAAGAGGTTGCTGATGTCCGCAGAATTTATAGAGGAGATCAATAACGGGTCTGTGCGGTTCTTTTGACCGAGAAGACCCGTATCCTTGGACAGCGTCTCGTTATCTGGAAACGTGTGAGCGGGATGAAATAGCACATATATTTTTCACTCACCGGATAATTCGACACATGTGGTAGAGGATGATGATTCCGCGTCGGTGGCGCTATCATCATCGTTCCTTTGTGAGACTCGGCCAGAAATGGCGCCAGAGGACCGGGGTATTGGTTTGGTCCAGAATTTGAACGCGGCGAGAGACGAAGAGCGGAAGAGTTCACAGTGAGAGAAACACGACTGGATATGTGTGTCGCGAGGTGGGTATGGAGCAGCAGTAACCTCAAGAGCTGCGTCGTCGGAAACCCCTACTATTTCGAGAACGAAAAGGGGAGCACGGAGTGATTTGCTTAGCAACTAAAGCGTATGATTCGTGGTTAGCGTACTAATTCTCACACAGTAAAAGGCGAGCAACCTGACGGGTCCCAACAAATCCAGGGGTGTATCCTGCGTTATCGCATTTTGAATAAATTCCCAGCTGCAAAAGGGACCGGCGCTGTCAGCCGTTAGAGCGGTCGAACGAACGAGAATCTCTCTACCATAATCGCGAGAAAGGATTCCGTCCGTTGCAGGATGCTCGAAGTGCGCTTTGATTGTTACTTGTCGGTAGATTCGAGCTTGATTCGTCGGCGTGTAGATCGATGAGCGGCAGAGATGGTATAGAAACATACAGAGGTACAACAGATGGGTTTATATATCGGAATAATAACGCGTCCCCCTGCACAGGGCAGGGGCGGGCTGGAGGAGATGGCGGCTGAGGACGAGTACCGACCGAAACATGGAACGAGGCAGCTGCTCACAGACACCACTTCCAAATCAGGGCGCAATAGCAACTGATCGCCGGCGCTCCAGCCGAGAAAAGGCGCCCGATGAGGTCGCAGCAGTTGCGCGCCTGCAGCAGGTCGTTTCAAGCAGACAGCCATGTCGTCCACACTGCCCATCCTCTTCGTCCTCGCCGCCGTCTTTGGCCTCATGGCGCTGTCCTGGTTTGCCACAGGGAAAGGCCCAAACCAAACGTATGTTGCTTTCTCTCTCTCATGTTCGATTTAATGACGCGAGTCCAGGCTCATTCGGACGAGTCTCATGCTTGCTCTCGCGTGCTGTTACCTCATGTGGATGGTCACATACCTCGCTCAAGTGCACCCACTAGAACGTAAGCCGACCCCTTCGCCTGAGAAACCTTGTACCAACGTGTTTCATAGGCCCACGCAAGGGAGTGACCGCGGAGTGAGGAAACCTTGCCATCGAGAGGAGTATACCATCTGGTGCGTCCGTCCTATATTTTTCGAAATGTGTTGTCTAACGTCCCACAAGTTCGTTCGTGTATCATAGCCCCTCCCTAGTACTATACATCCCACCTACCACGCCCGTTCATCGACTGTTAGTTGTCCCCATTGACCCCAACCCTGCTCGGACGACGCTTCTTCGGGAGATGGCCCCCAACTTCCGGTTTGACTTGAATCCGTGCCCGAGCTGTCGGCATCCTCAGAGCCCCACGACGACAAGTCGCTTGTCGCGGATCCCCAGCCTTGTACCACTGCGGATGCAGTCTCGGTTTGACGACTTGCTGGTGGCTCTTCCTCGTGGATGAAGTCCAGGGACTCAACCGTCCATTCCATGCTGAGTCTGCCTGGATTCCGATGCAGTGTCAGCTTGGGGTCGCACTCGACTGCCTCCAGCAATAGGTGCAACCAGCCGCCGCACAGTATGCTGACGTCGTTTTCGTGCCAGAGGTCATGTACTGGGAGCGTTGGTGTTCGGTAGTACTGCATCTTTCGCTTGACCGCCGCTTGGATTTCAGATGACGTTGCAGGTTTGCCAGAGCTCGCGTGCTCCGTAAATTGGTGCGTCGCGAACAGCTTATGCTCCTCCCTCAACTGCGCCTTCCGCAGGGTCGCCGAGCTCTTCGCTTCCCGCATGCGCTCGAGGGCCTCTCCTGGCTGTCTGGAAAATGCTGCGACCTGGCTCGCAAAGCCCAATGTTTCATCGCGTCCCCATTCGTCCTTTTCCAATGCTTTCCCAACGCCGGATATCTCAACGTCGTATCCCCACTCCTCCGCGACGTCGGTGCACCAACGGCTGAACTCCGCCACCGTCCATTCGAACTTATGGTCCGAATGACGGAAGATGCGGTCGGTTCTTCCGGTAGGGTCTAAGAACCCTTTCCGCGTTCCTTCAGGAGCGTCCGGGGCAGTGAACCGCGCGTTGAAGTCGTAGGACGGCGTGGTGATGAGCAGGAGACGGGGGTGGTACGCGCCCAGCAGCATCGGCGCGAACTCAGGGAGGATGGCCTCCGGCAAATGTTCTACACTAAAATACGCACCGTAAGTACACCGACAATTGAAAAAAGACAAACATCCTCAGAAACGAATAGTGTATATTGCGTTGTGACTAAGAATACGCACACTTCTGTAGATATCATGCACTCCGCGTCAACAAACTCCGGGTTGAACACCTCCAGCCCGCCCTCCCACAACTTGACTTCCAGCGGCTCCCATCGTATCTGTCTCTGCCACGCCCCGGGTGGCGGAGTTGGCGGGGGTGCTGTGGCGGCCCTCGCAAGGTTGAGCTCGCCCGCAGAGACGTCCAGCGCGTGTATCTTGCGAATGTACAGAATATTCTTCATGCCGTCTGCGCCGGCGTGCTCTGCGGGCGGCACGCGCCACGGCGCGGCGTTGCAGAGGCACGCGATCGTCTCGCCCTCGCCGCAGCCAATGTCGACGACCTGTGTGCAGAACCGCAGACACAATCCGTCAATCGCGCAGGGCGGGAGCGTGAGTGAGAGAAACGGCGACGTACGCTGGTGACATTCTCCCGCCTCATTACTTCAAATACCCATTTGCGTCTTTGAAGGAACAAGGCTGGATGGAAGGTCACTACTAACTCCTCAGTCTCTGTACCTGGTTCTGTCATGAATTCCAGCACTGTGGATGAAGCGAGATGATGGGAGGAGACAAACGGGTGGGAGAACGAGAAGCGACCGAACGAATGCGGCAGCAAGCCGATCTGTCGATGATGCAAGGATTGTGTCCTCTGAGATTATATAGGTAGATACACGAAACAGGGCAATTCAGAGGCCGGCGAAAACAAAAAATACACAGCAATCTACGGAAGAAGCAGTTGCTTTTAGATATGTCCCAGATGGAATGAAGATGGTACAGGTCAGATGAGCCCAGCCGCTCGCAGATCTCTCGCCAACCGAACCTCCGCTTCTGTCATTTGCGACTCGTCCCTCAAGTCATGTTCGTTCTCGAGGTCGAAGCCGAACAGACCGGGGTACGGGCCCGTCACCTGCGGAGTCTCTACGATGCGTTCAACTACTGGCTGAGGCGAGGCGGATCGTATTGACCGCTCCCATCGTTTGACACGGAAGAAGCCTGCGAGTGAGGAGAGGAGGAGGAACCAGCCTTTTGTAGAAAATTAGTAAACAAAGGACGTTGAGCACAGCACTTGAGGCGTACCAAGAGTCATGAGCAGGAATGACACCCAATCCCGCGAGGTCAGGTCGTACGCCTCGAGATCGACCTCGACGATGGTACCATTAGGTAGCATTGTCGTGCCCATCGTCCCGTGAGTGATCTTGGGAACCTCCGATGTCATGTTGGTCCATGATGCCCCGGCGACGGCATCGCCCACTTCATCAAGATTGTTCTGTCGCCGCGAATAGAAACCAAACTGAATGAGTGTCAAGCCCAGTCCGACCCGAGAGCCATATTTGGCGGCATGTGTGGTGTGGAGGAGGTATGTGAACAGGAACCCGATGAACTGGAAGAACCACGAGATGAAGACGTTGGCGGCGAAGAGGTACCAGGAGCCTGTCGGCAGGTCGTCGACGATCATGTCTGCGTTCGGGTCTAGGCTGGATGGTGCATGAACGGTGGTCTCCCAGTACTGGGGGACAGCATCGGCCTGGGCCTCGCTGTACGACTACGGAAATGCAAGATGAGTACAGCTTGCCAGACTGATGCAACAATCCAGATACGCACAGGAGGGGCCTGCCCCTGCGTCTCCTCGGGCACCATATACACACTGCCATCCTCCGCCTGCACCTGCACCGCTCTCCCAGGTTTCGCCGTCACATTCGCAAACACCCCGTCGTTGTCCAGCCCCCCGCCCACGCCGTGCTGCGACGCGGGCTCCGTCGGGATCTGCTGGTAATGCTGCGGAAGCAGAGCCCCAACGACTCTCCTGAAGAACGTCGGCCTGGCGGGATTGGGCCGCACGGGCGTGCTGGGAAGCACGCCGTTGCTGTTGCCGATGTCGTTCGGGCGCGCACTGGAGGCATCTGGCGGCGAGCCGGGTGGGGGATAGTCGTAGTCGTATTCGCGCTCGAAGTCGTACGTCGCAGGGCCACCATCTGTCGCAACCGCGAGCTGCGGCCGCTCGCCGTGGGTGGCATCGTTCTTCTTGTACGCCTTGTTCAGGGGCGCAGACTCTGAATGGGTGTCGTCGTCGTCTTCATCGTCGAGCTCGAATGCTTCGTGCATCTCCCGCTCAGCATCTGCTGGAGTACGCGGGTTCGGCAGGGGAGCATAGCGGGCGGAAGACATCCTGTGGCGACGGCCGGAGAGATAGGGACGTTGGAATAATGTAGACCAATATATAAGTTACTGTATGTCAGTGAAGAAAGACAAGAGATGGAGGGGCTGTGGTCATGGAGAAGGTCAAGATGGCTTGCTAATTTGGGTGAGCGGTGGCAGGTTCGGCGTCTTGCAAGGTGGCGGTGATATGGACCAAGACAAGCCTGGATTTCGGGAAAGAAACGCTAGCGTGCGCCGCGTACCTGACAAACGTTGCACAGACGGTAGATGCATTGAATGCGAGTTCGTAAATAATGCGATGGGTGGTAGAGACTTTGTGAGATACAACAGCAGCAGGATAGCAACACATTCAGAACGATCCATAACACAGCACGGGACCACCTCTCATCATCCAAGCAAGCCTTTGACGTACTTCAACAGATCCCTACCCTACAGACAAAATCAGTAAACAGTTTCCCCTTCGTGAACCAGGACTTACCCCTCGAGCTTTCACCCCCTGAACCATGATGTCCACCTGAGTCAACTCCTCCATCTCTTCGGACTCTCCACCGTCATTGGACTCCGTGGATGCCGTTTCCGTGCGCCGAAGACTGGCAGCACGTCCTAGCCTCTGCCTCTGGGTCGCGCCGTGCCGTAGGACCATGGACATAACGGCACGCCACCCTTCTATCGGCATCGGTTGCCCATTCAGTTGACTAAGCGAAGGATTGGAACCCATCGCATATGGCGTCGAGGCAATACCAGTGGCTGCTCCTGCTGTACTAGGCGCAACAGGAAGAGACGGGACGATTGTGCTCCGAACGACATAGGGGCAATACGACCGGTGCTCCTTGAGGACATCTAACTGTCTCCTAGGCTGACCACCAGCCGTTTCGCCGGCCAGCGAAGGACCGGATGGCAATGGCGGTGGCGGCGGTGTGCCGGAAGCTGTGGAAGATGGGAGAAACGCCCACAGCCCAATCCTCCTTTGGCAAAGCGGACAGAAGAGCAGAGTAGAGTCTGCTTTCAGCTTGCCTGAAGGCGAGAATGCGGATATGCTCAGAGAGCTTTCCGCGCTTCCACCTAGTGTTGGGCGGGAGGTGGGGGCAGGCGACGCGCTTCTTGATATTGAGGGGAAAGCGAATGATACACGGGAGTGTGTGCGAGTGGGGGTGGCTGCGCCTGACGGAGCGACAGAATTCGCACGCGAAACAGAGCTAGGTGCGGTAGTGGCAGACGGCGCGGACGGTGAAGCAACCGTCCAGCCGAAGAGCGCAACCAGGAGGGCCGTATCTGAGGGTTCAACAACGGATGCCAGTTGGGGTTGCATCATTGAGATGCTTTCTCCTTGAGGAGCCGTTTCAGTGGTTGCGGGAGCAGCATCGTCGCGCAACTTGAACGAACTCAGAACCGACAGAAGTGCCTGAACCTGCCCCGATGTCTGATTTGAGGCTGTGTTAGCTGGATAAGGATAGTGTTTACCACTGCACCGACTTACCATAGGGTGTTTGATCTGTACGTCTTGCATTACTGGGGCCAATTTGGCTGCCCTTGACTTTAGCTCCCTCGCCATGGCTGCTGGAGTTTGCAATGGTACGCGGTAGATTGAATCTACATAGACATGAATATAGCTTCGATAGTGTTCTTGTTGCTTGATGACGTACCGTCGCATTGTTTGGATTTCCATGGGCATCCTTCCTTGTGCTGGCCGACAAGAGCGAGACGCTGTTTTTCGACCAAGGCAGCCGCTGTAGGCGAATGTTGCTGGTTAGCACGAACTTACCTTACAACCCCTCATACATACCAGCCTCTCTAGACATCCTGTCCTTGTTTGCAACTACCCAAGTTACTCCGCAAATTCCACATGCTAATCTGTCTTTGCCTTCGTTGGTCCACCCGCATTTGGCCGCAGCGACGGCGTCGATGGCAGTTGGCTTGTTTGCGTATGTGGTTAATTTGTAGGTAGCAAGTCGAGCGAGGAATGAAGCGGTCGAAGATGGTCGATACTCGACTGTGGAGGAGGTTGACGAGGGTGACGGAGGAGAAGCCTTGAACGGCACAGGCTTCCGCATACGAGAAGCAGAACGACTCAAGAGAGACACGAAATTCGGTGCCGTCTTGGAAAGACTCTCCATTCGAGAATTTGAACCCTCTCTACGCGTGGCGGGATAAGGAATGGGTGGATGTGTCGAAGACGAGTGGGACGTACGGCTTGGAGTCCTTCTTGATTCCGTACTTTGCTAGGGTCGAGTATATCGAGCGCGACAGCTTTGGCCTCTTTGCGGGTGGTTCGGAGCCTGGAGGAGTGTGTGGGCCAACCGCTTCGTCCAGGTGTTGCATGGCATCTTCGAACTTGCGCTACTCGCCTCGTTAGAGCTGAGATTGACTGGAGAGGAGGCGGGCTCACCTTGAATGCTCTGTCCTGAGGGCGACCGTCGTTTGGCATAGCAGCAGAGATGGAGGAAGGCCCAGCGACGGAGAGCATAGCAGCAGCCATGGTAGAGTGAGAGGACAAGTGCCACTGGTTCAACAGCGCGCATGCACGCCTCGCGATTGTTTACGTGATCACGATGACGTATCGCATCAAAAGCGTGTCTGGCCATAGACTCTAGACGCCAACGCGCTTGCTCTCCTTCAAAACTTCACGCACAATATTTGCATCTCAGTAAGACCCGAATTCGTATGTCGACGTCTATGTCATTTCCGTACGTTTAAATTTGAATAGTGTCAAAACAACCGAATGTTCAACAAACACTCCGTCTCTTTCGTTAGTCGCAGCCCCAAACAATGATACCCGCCGCACTCACGAACAAGTCTGCAGGTCGACCTGGGAACTGCACAGTATCCTCGTGGATACAAGGCACCTTATTTCCTAGCGAGATCGGCGGCCATGTCCGGGAATGATGGCGAGAGCACCCACCTCGCTCTGAATCATTCTGAGCATTTTCAGTGAAACCGCGTCCACACAGGTTGCTTGGCAAGCCCGCTATGTCTATCGAGAACACAGGGGGCGGTCAGACATACTTCCCGGCCTACATTTTATATCATACCTCTCAGATGTGGCTGAACGCCGCCCGAAATTTCACTTCGGCCCCGGGCGCAACATTGGCAGCAGCTCGACCCGTGCTCCAGGCACGTACGGCCTCGGAACGTTCCCATTTGAACTTTCTACACGCTGGGATGTGTAGCCGAACATCCTTGATATGCATCATTGCCACCGGTCATGAATCCCCTACCGAGCATCTAGCGTTGTGTATAAGTACGAGGTACCAGACGAGCAGTCCAGGCGCACTCCGCTGCTCATTGACATGAAGCTCTTACTGTCTTTCGTGTCTGCAGCGACGGTTGTCGTCGCTTCGACGATAACATCGACCGTCCTCCCTCCTTCCCCTTCGTCCGCCCCTCCCATCGAGTGCATCTTGCCCAACGGCCAGACTATACAGGGTCCCTGCCCAACCATTGTCACCCTCCCCGTTCCAACGGGTACATCCACCGAACCCGTCGAGGAGTGTTTCCTGCCCAACGGACAGACCATCAAGGGCCCTTGTCCCACCGATGTCCCACCAACATCTATCCAGCCTCCTATCGAATGCATTCTACCCAACGGTCAGACCGTCCAAGGTCCCTGCCCAACCACATACGCACCCCCTTCGGCCTCCACCCCGCCTCCCAGCGAATGCGTTCTTGATGATGGGCAGACAGTCATTTGTCCCCCGAGCCTCCCGCCATCGACGTCTACTCGTCCCCCAGTCGAGTGTATTCTCGATGATGGGCAGACTGTTGTGGGGCCGTGTCCTACCGCCATCACGGCTACCCCACCGTCGACCTCAACCCATCCGCCTGACGAGTGCGTCCTTGATAATGGACAGACCGTCGTAGGGCCGTGCCCCACCCTCGCGAACCCGCCGTCGACATCTACCCACCCCGTCGAGGAGTGTGTTCTCGACAATGGGCAGACGGTTGCTGGACCTTGTCCTACTCCCGTCGAGAAGAGGGCCTACCCAGTGCGAAGAGTACGTATCGATTTATTTTGGAACTAGTAGGGGAAACTGACGTTCTCATCGCTATCACCTAGGATTGAAAGAGTGTCATGAGCGTTGCAGAGAATTGAGATGGAGGAGTCTGTGATAAACATGTGGCGGCGGTTTAAATAATAATAAAAACTTCACGATTTGTGACATCTTTCGCGTGTAAAGCGTATCGGCCTGCGCGACCCCTTGCACTAACCATCTTGACAAGAGAGGGAATACCGAACAGCGAAACCCCTCACATCGTTCGGTCAAATGTCAACGCACGGACACCCTGTTCTATTTCACATCTCTACCACGCTTCCTGGCATGTCGTCTATACAAGTTCCTCGCATACTGCGCCCGCTCCTTCGCCTCCAACTCCTTCAGTATCCCCACAACCAACTTCGCCCCCATGATATCACCCCTCTTAAACATCGCCTTCACGAACATCTTGTACAACGGTCGGACGTGCCGCGCGAAGCAGATCGGGGAGGCCATCTGCGGCACCTCCGGGAGGTTCGACGTGGCAGTCGCGTCCGTGCCGAAGGGTCCGACGCCCGCGGGGTACGTGTCGCCGACGGGGTACCCGCTCCGGATTATACGATCGAAAAGCGCACGGACAGCCTCGGCGTCGACCGCGACGGACCACTGCAGCATCGCCTTCATGAGAATGTTGACCGTGACACGGTTCGGCACGAAACCGCCTTGCACCAGCTCTCGGAAGAGCTCGAGTGACTTGCGCACCCCGCGGGCTTGCCTCCGCGACTTGTGGGCCGAGCTGTGGTCGATGAGGCTGTTCGCCATCGCCGTGCGGTTGGAATCCGACAATTGATCCTTCGTCCTCTCGAATAATGAGCGAGCCGCCCGCGTTCGTCCGTTGGATAGGAGGGAGTGGTACGCGAAGACCGTGTCATGGGTGCGGTCAGATTTGGCGGCGATACGGGAGACCGCGAGAGAAGCCACTGTATCTGCGGCTGGGTCCTTGAATCGAGTCGTGCGTAGTAGCTTCTCCGTCGCTGACACCCCTCTCTTGCCCTCATTACCAGGATCAAACATCTTCTTAGCAAGTCGGCTGGCCCCACCACGGGACAATCGTAACATGAGCCACAGTCGGTCGTGTCGGGATATTCTTCTTCGTAATAATTCCGCCGCCAACTTATAATGCCTCCGTAGAACCAATTGGCGCCCCGCAGAGCGTAGAAATCGGTCTGAAAGCTGCAGCTCGGACCTATACAGTATCTCGATGATCTTGATAACCTCGGGTGAGCGATGGGCTTTCAGCAACATGAGAACGTTGCGCTCGAGACCTTCTAGCGGAGAAAGTGGTGACAGGGGAACCGCTGTCTCCACGGCCTTGCGAAGGTCGATGTAGAATTGCTGGAGAGGGAACGTGTGGTCTACGCGCGCGAGTTGCGCAAATACGCAGTTGATAATGCCCAGACGCTGTCCGACGTCTAATCCTCGGTGAGCAACCAAAGTGAGCGCCGTCCCAAGTTGCCCGGCCGATGCCAACCGGGAGGCAAACGGGCATGTTGCACCCGAGGGCACTTCTTCCAAAACATTTTCGAGGGTGCCGTAAAATGTGCAAGCAAGACCGATGTCACGAGAGAGGAGACGAAGGAGCACGTCTCGTAGGAGCCCTGCACGGGGTCCGGAAGGACGTTCTTCCGCCAGTACGGCCTGAACAACCTGCTCCGGATTTTGACCGCACAGGAGCATCGCCGAGTAGCCTTCTATGCGGGCCGTTAAGCCCACGGAAATACGTCCCTGCGACGCATGCAATTGATACTGGTGGATGATTTCGTGGGCTTTGATATCTCCAGCGATATGGAGGATGGATGCAAGGATCGCATCGGAGACATACCCTTCCGCAGAGGCCCCCTGTATCGACCAAGCGTGCCAGAGACGAGACACCATGGCATGAACTTCATCGTCCATGGGTGGGGGGTCATCGACGATGTGGGTTCGGCGATCGACAATCCGCTCTAACTGGGTCAGGATGCAGACTGCGGACCAATCTGACCACGGTTGTATCGGCGTATCCATCAAATCCGCGGCTGGCGAGCGCAGTTCCATGGCAGCTAGTTGTTGAAGCTTCTTCCAAGCAGAGTCCACAGACGCGTGACTTGAGGAGTCGACTTGGAGTTCGTGCCGGATTGAGTCAATAGCCCAACGGCGAAGTTGTTGCCCAATGGGGGAGGTGAGGCGTGAGTGACTGGGAGAGCAGGATAGAACGGTCGTGAGAGCAAAGGCTAGGTCGTGGACATTGCAGCTGAGGGTATCATCATGAGTGTGGCGGGTATCCGGAAATGGGTGGGATTCGAATGTCGTATGGAGTCGTGAAACTATCGCGCGTAGAAGCCGGTTCCGTCGGGGTGACGAGACCAAGGATCCACTGTGTGCAACAAGTTGGCAGAGAACGTCCAGCGTGTGAGGGTCTGTGTACGTTTGTCGAGAAATGAGACCGGTGATGATTTCGGCGGCTTCGTTTACTCGAGCGGCGGTAGGCTGGTGCAACAAGGATAAGAGATACGGGAGGTATGCCCTAGGATGCATGGAGGTGCGGCGGAGACGCGTATAGTGATGTCGGGCGTTCAGAATGATTCTGTCCACCTTGCTCGAAACCTCTGGCCGTCGGTATGTTTAATAAATGATTGTGTTCACTGTATTGAGCCGAGCCTAAAAGACTCACCAATACCCCTTCTCACGACATCCACCATTTCCGCCAGCTCAGCGCACATGAGCCAGTAATGATCTGAAGGTTCAAGATCCAGACATAAACGCCTCTTGTCACCTCCTAGTTGAGCTACAAATGGCCAATAAGAGCGTTCTCCGATGCCCCGAACGTTTGGCAGAGATGGACTCGCAAAGAGAGAGTGGTACAGGTTGTCCGGTGTTGACATAGATAGACTGCCAAAGAGGCTGATTAACGCACTGAAGTCGGCCGCGGAGAGGTTGTGTAACGTCGTGCGAGATTTAGCAGATAGATAGATGGAGCGAATTGTATTTGCGGTATGCTTGGTCGGCGCGGGAGCTGTGAGGTTGGCGGGAGCAAGGAACGCCTTCAGTAACGAGACATGCCGAGGTTCAGCGGATGTTGCTCCCGACTTGTCGGTACTAGCTGGAGGCGGTGAGTGTATGCAAGCCACCGCAGAGGTCCTTTCCGGATGTTCCTCGTCGGGCAAACTTCGCTCCTCCCATCCCTCCGTATTCTCATCCAGTTGCGGTCCCGCCGTCACCAGCGCGTCCAAGTTGACCAGCTCAGGAATGTTGTTGCGGAGCGACCAGGACACTCCGTCATTGACTAGCTTGCGCGCAAAACCAAACGAGGACGATGTGCTGTTGAATGCGCGGTGAGCTGGGCGTCGAACTACGCAAAGTGCCTCCGTACCGAGTGATGTCTGACGCGACTCTTCCACGCCCGCCCAAGGCTCGGACGGTTGGCCAACACCATCGCAACATTCCATTGCATAGAAGCTTTCCCGACAGTGTGCGCTACGGGTGCGCTGGGCAGGACGCGTTGTTCGCTGTGACGAGGACTCGGCGTGTCACTCGTCACGCGGGAGAGAGTCTAGGGAGACCACAGTTGCAAAGCTGTCTCGTACTCGCACAGCGGATCGCAGGTCGAGCAAAGAGGGTAGGCCGCTGCAAGGCCCGACGTGGGGAGCTAAGCGCCGCCGTCGTCGCCAACGCCCGCGGCGCGCGCCGACGAATCCGGGTCAAAGGCGCCCCGGCAACTCCCGATCACTCGCGCAAACTCAATTTTTGGTACTGCACGCCACCAAACGGCGCTCTGGAAAGCAAGCTCCCGCGTCGGTCGTCGCTCACAACCCCCCGCCCAACGAGCAGTCGCCTTGAAAAATCCATTGGCACCACAGGTGGGTCAGTGATGCCGTCGTACACGATGACCCCGGCAGTGCTCACCGTCTGCCAGAGGTCAATCGGGAGGCACTGAACAAACTCACGACACATCAACCAAGACTCGTGCGTTCGACAATATTACGTGCCGACCATCGACTCACCTTCACGTTTCAGACATAACACAATGGGTGCTACACGCGCGCAGAAGGAGCTCTACTTCGTCAAGCTCAAGGAGCTGATTGCGAAGCATCGTGCGTGGCCTAAACTAATGAGAATCGCGTCGCCTACTGACGCGTGTACTAGCCTCCATCTTCATCGTCAACGTCGACAATGTCGGTTCAAACCAGATGCATCAGATTCGTGTTGCCCTCCGTGGCAAGGGTGTCGTCGTGATGGGCAAGAACACCATGGTCCGCCGTGCTCTCCGTACTATCCTCCCCGAGTACCCCCAGTTCGAGAGGCTCCTTCCCCACGTCAAGGGCAACATTGGATTTGTCTTCACCTCCAGCGACCTCAAGGAGATCCGTGACCTCATCACCGCCAACAAGGTCGCCGCCCCCGCCCGTGCTGGTGCCTTCGCGCCTCTGGACGTCTCCATTCCTGCTGGCAACACCGGTATGGAGCCTGGAAAGACCTCCTTCTTCCAGGCCCTTGGTATCCCCACCAAGATCGCTCGTGGTACGATTGAAATCGTTTCCGACGTCAAGGTCGTCACCGCCGGTACTCGTGTTGGTGCCTCCGAGGCTACGCTCTTGAACTTGCTCAACATCTCGCCGTTCACCTACGGTATGAGTGTTGTCCAGATCTTCGATGACGGCAACATCTTCTCCCCTACCGTCCTTGACGTCTCGGAGCAGGAGCTCCTCGACCGCTTCCTGTCGGGTGTCAAGACCATTGCTGCCATCTCCCTGGCCCTGAACTACCCCACCCTGGTGTCGATCACCCACTCGCTCGTCAACGCGTACAAGAACTTGCTCGCTGTCTCGATTGCTACCGATTACACATTCGAGGGTGCCGAGAAGGTACGCGTCATCCGTCGTCGACCCTCCAAGGATGTGACATAAATACACACTGAAAATGCTGAGCGTCCGAAGGACGTATGCTGTCATCATTCAAATCTGATGGATCCTTCTGTACCCTCTACTGAAGTTCGAGCTAACACACACTTTTTCAGGTCAAGGAGTACCTTGCCAACCCCGACGCTTTCGCCGCCGCTGCCCCAGCCGCCGAGGCCGCCCCCGCTGCTGCGGCCGCGGTCGAGGAGAAGAAGGAGGAGGAACCGGAGGAGTCTGACGACGACATGGTAAGTCGTGATACTTGACGATGTTACTTTTTACTGACCACTCTACTAGGGCTTCGGTCTGTTCGATTAAGCTATCGCTCCATTATTTGCTTTCGCTACCACATCGCTCGTGTAATGCCATGTATGATAGCACCATCCAAAAACTCCTCGTCTGTACCCAGCTTTCGATCAAGCTCCGCCCGAAACGCAAAGCAAGAGAAGTTCCATCCTAAGCCCCTAGATGGACTTCATGACATTCAATGCACGTCTCGGACGGATCTTCAGTGCTATCAGAACCAACTGTGTCCGCAATGCTTCCACGACTCAGGACGTCCTCGAAGTCCCTGACTGCGCCTGCAAGTCCCCCTCCCGAATCCGTCTGTGCAGATCTGAATCGCATTGAGGTAAACGTTTGCGTGTTTCCCCCCGACCATGGCGTGCGATGAGGGTGTGCATGCAGTTCGCGTAGGTCGAGGACGAACCGCGAGAGTAAAATAGAGGACAGGCTGATAGAAAGGTCAGCCATGAACGCGACTATCGAGTCCGTCGTCTGTGAGATGCTCACAAAAGCGAGTAATTGTTGAGTATCAGGCTATAAGTGCCCTGTGCGAGAATTAGTGACGCAGTAGCGTATTCCTCGCCAGCACAAACGTACTTGTGGGAGCTGTTTCCATGGGTTCATAAGCATGCTCTACGAGAATCCAGGAAGACACTCACGTAATAAAGCAATATTACAACTAGTTGAACGATGGTGACGGTGCTGCCGACGGTTGTTGGCAGGTTATACGGTGGGTTCACAGTGTTCGTTGAACTCACGAGAAATATATTAAGCCTGCGGAGCGTGGTCAGGATACATCGCGTAACAAGATGGGATCGCAACTCACCCTGCTGTACGAGTGCGCTAAAAATGCCACTCGAATGAAGTACGCGCCACCCAGCCTCTCTGAATAACGTTATGGCACGGAAGATTATGATCCCTGCGATGTTGTAGCTGGTCAGCGCCGGAGACGTAGAACAAACAATACAAATACCGGTAGTAATGATGTCGAAAGCAGCTAGAAGAAAGAACGTGAGGATAGTGGCTGTTGTGGCGTTAGTCCCTGGTCTGTAGTTGCGAGCATGATGCAACATACAACTATAAATATGAGGTCAGAAAACCGTGGTCGATAAGGAACGAGACCCCGTACATTGGATTGGTTGGCGTTGAGCAGGTCATCTGGGCATCTTGCCACTGTAAATAGTCTGAGATATGGGCGATACAGGTAGAGACGAACGCCTCACGATGTCCAATGCAACGCTTGACAGGCCGACCGTTCCCAATAAGATAGCAAGTATTAATCCAGCGCGACCAAGGGCCAAAATGGCGTACACCCGGAGGACGAATGATGCTTGAGACAAGGACGGTCAGCACTTATTCACACGGTAAAGAGAGTGAGCCTACCTGTAATAGCCAGTCGTGTGGGAATGATGGTCAAGGCCCACGTGAACCTGTTTAATGTGTCGCAGTTCGGTGGGCACTCGAGGCAGAAGCTCTGCTGGTAGGCCTGCTCATACTTTGGTAGATTGGTTAAGTTGCCACGCGCGCGAGACTGGTCTCTCACCTGAGAAGACGAGGTGTACGCCGATGTGTAGACGTTAAATATTTGGAACGCGAAGACGGGATATCGCAAGAGAACATAAATCAAGGTAGAGGCTCTCCACTTTTGCTCCCAAATGAGCTCCTTCTCGCGCCCCAGATTGATGACTAGCTCATAAGCAAGCAGGGCTAAGAAATATCCGCCTCAGCACGCGCCCTGCGCGATGTTTGACAGTCGCAAACTAATACTAACCAAGTCTGGAGTAAGCGGCACTATTATTTACTTGGCTGGGAATTCATAAGCTTGATAATACCCCGGATTTCGACGTGAAGGGAGACTCACCTTTTTCTAGCAGCGTCAATAAGGTATCCGATTTGTCTTTCAGAAGGGCAGACACAGGCAGAAATTGTGGACATGGAGGTTCAGAGTGAAGCTCGCCTGGCCGCCGGGCAACCACAAGACACAGGCGAGAGGAGGGCGGTTGATGAGGGGTCATGCTGCGCTGATGGCCTCGAGGAGACATTATGTATAGACTGTGGAACTGAACACTCCCAAGAGGGGTCACCTATCAACGGTGATACCTCGCAATGAACGCCGGGGGCCCTTCGGCCGTGGAGCCTAAGTATGTTCAATGCGATCCTTCGCGGGTTCTAGGGCCTTCATCCTGCGAGAACGATTCTCGCCGCATGCCAGTAGATCAGCGCGCACAGGGGTGTGTGACCTAAAGTGAAGCATCGCCTTCGTGGCGGAAGTTGATCTGTTGGTGTTCGTCAAAATGCTGTGATGGGATGACGAACGACTCACCAACTGTACATTTGTGACCGGGAGATAAGCACTGGATAGGCATAATTCGCTCTTTGGTAGTCATGTTACGTGAGCATTGATACGTTCTCAGGCTGCCCCGGATGCCGTGAGGGCTACTGGTGCACTACATGCTGGCGTTCCGAAATCGGTGTGTTGACATCTTACGATGGCTTGATCTTCATGAGGCCTACCGATATTATTTATTCGGTCTATCAGTGTTGTGCGCGCAGACTCGGATCACACGGGATAGACTGTAGAAGAGCTGATGATTTGTACACTAATACAGGTTCTATTTATATTATTTATGATAGGGGGTCGGTAACTCTATAAGGGGAAATAAGTGGGGCGATAAGGATACAAACGGAAGCAGGCGGGAGCGGAAGGCGGAACGGGAGCGGGATACTAAATAAGGAAAGAGGAAGAGAAACCTGGGAGGGAATCCCGCCTCCGGCGCATCAGTCGCCGGGGTCTAGGCGCGTTCCCACAACACTCCCCCTCAATGGGCGAGCATGTTGGCCAGTTCAAGTTGGCGCATGTGCGTGGGCTTGAACAGGGCCTTGGTCAACATGTCGGCGCAATTGTCTTGAGACGCGCAGTGGGTGATGGCAATTTCGTTGGTTTCGATACGTTCGCGTGTGAAGTGGTGCCGAATGTCGATGTGCTTGGAGCGGGAGTGGAATTGAGTGTTGTAAGAGAATTCGATAGCGGAAAGGTTGTCGGTGATGAGAGGAGTCGCGGATAGCGGGCTATACCCGAGTTCGGTGAGGAGGGAACGAAGCCACACGGCCTCCTTGGCGGCGTGGGCGAGAGCGATGTATTCGGCCTCCATCGTGGAGAGCGCGACGGTGGCCTGCTTCTTCGAGGACCAGCTGATTGATCCCTCGCCGAGTTTGAAGAGGTACCCGGATACGGATCGGCGGTCCGTGAGGTTTGCCGCCCAGTCGGCGTCGCTGTACCCGATAAGGGAAACGTCGGGTCCTCCGAGCGTGATGCCAATGTCCAGGTGTCCTTTGATGTAGCGTAGCACGTGTTTGACGGCGCGCCAGTGCGCCTCGGAGGGGCGTGATGTGAATTGAGCCAGATGCTGGACGGCGAAGGCGATGTCGGGGCGTGTGGCGACGGCGGCGTACATCAGAGATCCGATCGCCACAGGATAAGGGACGTTGGTAATTTCGTCTTCGTCCTCAGGAGAGAGCGGGGTTAACTTGTCCTTCGGGTCGAGTGGAGTAGTGGCGGAGTTGCACGTTTCCATCTGGAAACGGGCGAGGACAGTACGGAGGTACTGTTCTTGGTGAATGACGAGCTTGCGCGAGTCGCGGTCGCGCTCGATCTGCAGGCCTAGAAAAGATTTCAAATTACCGAGATCTGTGATCTCGAAGTGTTTCTGGAGGTCGGATTTGAAAGTGTCGATGGCGTCGCGTGTGCCGAAGATCGCAGTGTCGTCCACATGAATGAGGAGCATGAGAATTCGAGTGCCGTGTTTGTAGTAGAGGCACGGGTCGGATGTCGATCGAGTGAAGCCGAGAGTAGTCGTGAGAATGAGGTTGAATTTGTCGTTCCACGCTTTGCCGGCTTGCTTAAGGCCGTAGAGTGCCTTGATCAGGTGCCAGACGCGCCCTGATTGGTCGTCGTATCCGGGAGGTTGCCGCATGTAGATGTCTTCTTGTAATTCCGAGTTCAGGTACGCGCCCTTTATGTCGCACGAGTCGGCCTCGAGGTCCTCGACCGCGGCAATCGTGCACGCGACTTTGAATGACTCCGTGCGCATGACGGGTGAGTAGGTTTCAAAGTAATCTTCGCCGGGTTTCTGGGAAAAACCCTGCGCGACAAGACGTGCCTTGAATTTGAGGACGGCGCCAGTGTCTGGGTGCTTCTTCTTATTGTGCACCCAGCGGCAGCCAATAGCCGTACGGCCTTCCGGTAGCTCGACGAGCTCGTAGCAGTTCTGGGCGCGGATCTGCTCGATCTCAACGTCCTGGGCGGCCTTCCAGTGGGGCCAATCGGCGCTATCGCGGGCCTGGGCGAGTGTCGGTTGATCGGAGGAGGTGTGTGCCGCAAAGCAGAGGAGTGCAGCAGCGCCCGGTGCCTGGGAGACGATCGGAGTGTTATCTCCGGTGTTGCCGTACCTTCTGTAATCGACGCGTGAAGTGGTGGAGCGTTGCGAGCGTCGAGTAGTAGGAGATGATGCAGTTGTAGACGGTTCAGAGACCGGTGGCGTCGGAGGTGGCTCGAGCTTGGATGGAGTTGGCGCAGTGTTAGTTGGAGGGACAGGTGCGGCGACGAGAGGGGAAGTTTCGATGGGATCGGACTTGGCTGTCTCGGCGGGCGCCGACTCGAGCTGCTCCCCCTCAAGCGAGGGGCCGTCTGGAGTAGTTGTTGACGCGGGCTTTGGGAAAATCACGTTGCGCGAGATGAGAATGTGTCGCATCCCAGCGTCGTAGTATCGCCAGCCGGCAGAATGATCTGAGATACCCACGAACGTGTGTTTCTCAGATTTCGGCGTGAGTTTGGACTGGCGGCTGTCAGGAACGAGCACCCAGCAGGGCGAGCCAAAGTCCTGGGTCGCCTTGATATCAGGGCGTCTCCCCCAGAATGCCTCGTGGGGGGTGATTCCGTCGAGTGAGCGAGTAGGCGTGCGGTTGCGTAGGTAATTTGCGTACGCGATGGCTTCCTGCCACAGGAACAGAGGTGAGTTGTGTTGAAAAATCATAGCGCGGGCGCGCTCGACCAGGGTGCGGTTGAGGCGCTCGGCTACACCATTCTGGGCCGGTGAATAGGGTGCAGTGGTACGGAGGATGACGCCGCGCTCGTCGAGGTGTTTCTTGAAATCGCCTTGCGTGTATTCCTTCGCGTTGTCGACGTGGAGTACCTTGAGACGGCGGCCAAACTGAGTTTCGAACATTTGTTCGTACTGTTTGAAACGATCGAGCGCAGCGGCCCGCGATTTCATGAAGTATACGGAGGAGTGGCGTGTCCCGATGTCGGTGAATGTAATGACGTACGTGTTGCGTTGGAAGGACTCCGTGCGGGCGGGGCCCCAGATGTCGGAGACTGTTAGGTCCCCGGCCTTGAGATCGCGCTGCTCGGCGCTATCGGGGATAGGGTTCCGGGCGTGTTTCGCCTTGATGCACGAGTCGCAGGAGAAATCCTTCGGGGAAGATAGATCGACCTCCATCCCATCGACGAGTTTCTTGTTGTACATTTCTATAAGTTGCTTCTGGTTGACGTGTCCGAGGGCGCAATGCCACTCGTACCAAGAACGCGCAGTTGAGAACGTGGCGGGGAGGGCGCGCGTGATCGGTTCCTTGACATCCATGTGATAGAGGTTCGCGACCTTGCGTCCTCGACCGATGATGCGCCCACGATCATTGATCGTCATCTTCTCCCCGGCGCCGCTAAAGGTGAGTCCGTTGGAAGTGAGTCGTCCGAGGGAAATCAGATTGTATTCGAGGTCGGGCGCGTGAAGCGCGTTCTTGAGTGTGATGGGGACGTCGCCCTTCTCGGTCTTGAAAAGGATGCGTACGTCACCTTGGCCTAGGGCGCGGCAAGTGCCGACGCCTTTGATCTCTGAGTCGGTATGCGTGTAGTTGGTAAAGAGGGTCCGGTCGCCGACGATATGCCTCTGGCACGCGGTGTCCGCGAGCCACGGCTCCCCCTTAGCTATCAGGGCGGCGACCTCTGGTATGTCTTCGATGCTTAGGAAAGCGTACTCTTCGTCGAAGTCCTGGGAAGTCGCGACGTGCGCCTGGTTGTGCTGATAAGATGCCGGTGCGGCACCAAACTGCTGATTACCGCCGGCCTGTTGGTTCTGTCTGGAGCGACACTCGGGTTTGATGTGCCCCTCCTTGCCGCAATGGTGGCAGATGACGCCCTTGCGGAATTTCGACCTAGTCTGTGCGGGCCGGGCTACGAGCGCCACCTCAGATGATCGCTCTTGGCGGCGCGCGTCTTCCTGAAGGATGCGTCCAATCAGCTCGCTCGATTTGAGTTCGGTAGTGCCAATGGAGGAAATGAATGAGTCCCACGAAATTGGGAGAGCAGTGAGGATGGTGAGCGCATATTCCTCGTCGTCGACGATGGTACCTAGGAGAGCGAGTTCTTCCTTGATCATCCGGAGGTTCCGGACTTCGGCTTCCATACTGGCGCCTTCTTCGATGCTGTAACGCAAGAACTTGCGTCGGGCCGTAATCTTGGCCAACGCGCCTTGGGTGCTGTAGACACTCTTGAGGGTGTCCCAAGCTTCCTTCGAGGATGCTGCCGACATGATGTATGTTATAATCGAGGGGGCTACTCGAAGACGAATGATCGTGAGCGCCTTCCGATCCTTCTTTACCCAATCGGGTAAGAGGGACTTGTCGGAGGGCCTTGCGTTCGTTCCGTCGACGTAGTCCATATATCCTGCGTCTGTGAGGATGTCTTGTATCTGCACTTGGAATGAGAGCCAATTTTCCGGGCCTTTGAGAGGCTCGATGCGGTAAGAACCGCCTGCTGTGTCTGAGGTCGACATCTTGGATGGGCGCTAGTCGTCCGATCAAGATCAAAGGTTAAGTCCGCAATGGACGAGCAGTAACGCCGGTTGATCTGCAATAGATCGAGCAGTAGAAATTTGTCGAGTGTGGATCCGTTATGGCGCGGGGCTCATAACCTGTTGTGCGCGCAGACTCGGATCACACGGGATAGACTGTAGAAGAGCTGATGATTTGTACACTAATACAGGTTCTATTTATATTATTTATGATAGGGGGTCGGTAACTCTATAAGGGGAAATAAGTGGGGCGATAAGGATACAAACGGAAGCAGGCGGGAGCGGAAGGCGGAACGGGAGCGGGATACTAAATAAGGAAAGAGGAAGAGAAACCTGGGAGGGAATCCCGCCTCCGGCGCATCAGTCGCCGGGGTCTAGGCGCGTTCCCACAACAATCAGCTAGCTGAGCTTTCGTGTATAATATCTCGTGGAAGTTTCTATTCAACCTTCAGCCTTCAACATAATTTTTAAAGTGTTACTTACTTGAATAAAGAATGCGCACCATCAACCAGCAGAACCTGAGAAGGTGGTGGTAGCGGAACAGGAACCACAGGAGCTTCGACGGGGTGGCGTTGATGGGTGCCACTGATGGAGCAAACAAGTCTTCCGGATGAGGAGGGCACCTAACCAAATCAAGCGTAGGAGGGCTCCATCTCGAACTAAACCGATCAAACGAGCCGGACCGCAGATCATTTGGGCACGCCACCAACCATCGCGGCATACGCATACACATTTTATTCCGCACTTCGCCCTTCGCTACTCCGAACATATGTTTTAGACGGGTCGTCTTCTTCGCCTAGGTCATACGTTTCTGACATGGTGCCCCAGCTGGGGGGATCTACAAAGTCCCTGACCACTCCCGGTACCCTGCGCTGCGGGTGTGATCCAGGCGGTGTGTCGAACTGGATTGCAGTAACGGTCCGGACGGCGTCTTGGGAAATCGTGGTGCGGTTTGGGTGAAGGTGGAGCTCGCGAAGATCTAGCAGGAACCTTGAGAGTAGGACCGAGGAAAGGCTAGAATTGGTTGAGACATCAGCTCCAGCTAGGTTGACACGACACTCACAGCAAAGAGTAGTTGTTCAAGACGAGGCTGTAAGTGCCCTGTATCGCACACGGGCAGTCAGAAAACTTGCTCATCGTCCCTAGAAAGAGAACATACTTGGGGAAGCTATAGTAGAGTTAGCCTCGGTTTACATGCACATCTCGCGAGCAAACTCACGTAGTAGAGGACAATCACGATGACTTGTACAGCAGATACAGTGCTTTTGGACGTCATCAGCTGACTCTTGCAAAACAATAGAGCAACACTCACAAGAAATAAATTACTCCTAGATGACACTGCCGATGAGATGCGGTCCGAGGTCCGTTCTATCAATCACGCACCTTGTTGCATGAGAGCGCTGACCAGGCCATGCGACCGGAAAGTGCGCCACCCACTACCTTTGAATAGAGCTACTGTACGGAATATGAGGATGCCTATCGTAGAAATGAGGGTCAGCCGACGTGTTAGTGCGATTGCAGGCCAGGGCGGACCTGTGGTGAGGACATCAAATGCGGCTAGCATAAAGAATGTAAGGACCGTCGCTATCGCTAAGTCAGCTTCCCTTCACCAAAACCAGACGCATTCCGAACATACAACTGAAACATTGGTAAGCGAAGAAGAGTGTGTCTGGCGAGGGAACGTACAGCGGGTTCGAAAAAGTCGTGCAAGACAATTGAACGTCTTGCCACTGGAAGATATCAGCTATTTGCTCATACGTGCAAAGAAGAGTCGCCTCACAATATCCAATCCAATGGATGAGAGGCCAATCAAGCCCAGCAAGACGGCCGCGGCCAGGCCGGTGCGACTAAGGCCCATTATGGCATATATTCGCAGGACAAACGAGGCTGAAATTCGAGTGTGAATATCAAGGGCCGAATGAGCGTATATCAAAGTTAAATCTGGCGCGCACCTGTAATCGCTAGCCTCGTCGTTATGATTGACAGAGCCCATGTAAACTTATAAAGAGCGTCGCAACTGCGTTCGACGTGTCAGCGCCACCGACGACAGAATCTCGCTCGAGCCGATCATACGCACTACCGCCCGTCAGCCGGACGCAACTACGCAGCGAACCGAAGACGTACCTGAGAGGTAGTATACGCGGAAGCGTAGACGTTGAAGACCTGGAACGCGATGACGGGGTATCGGAGGAAGAAGTATATGGCTGTCGACGCCCTCCACTTCTGCTCCCAGATAAGCTCCTTCTCTCGAGGCGCGTTGAGCAGGAGCTCGTATGCCAGGAGCGCTGGCGATGCACCTGTCAGCGACGCGCTTCAGCCAAGAGCGCAATTAGGAGCACCTACCAAGCCTCGAATACGCAGCGCACTTGTTTACTTGGCTGGGGGAAAACACGGGCTCAGCGAGACCGTCTGTGGTCCAGCGCTAGCAGCTCACCTTTGCTTGGCGGCGTGGACGGCATGGTGGAGGATGGCCTGGGGCGTGGACATCTGAGGGGTAGACCCCACGTCAGGGGAGGGGTGTCCGAGCGACACCGGGGAGTGTGTATAAGTACCGCGCAGGCCAGCAAGGTTGTACAGTCGCCTTGGAATATTCCGCGCATCAGCTTCGGTCATATCGAGCGATTACATGGGCTGCGGGATCGTGGCCATGGCCTGTTTCAGCACTCATGTGTTACTTTCTGAGGAGAAAACGGCGCCCCAGGAGCGTCGGACAAGGGGGCATGATGCGTCCCATGCTGCCCTGTTGATGCGATCGTTTTTGAGGGAGGATATGAATAGACAATGTCGTGAGCGATAGAGCTGGAGGGTTTGCATTTGAGCGGTACGGCGGTCTAACGTCGCCCAGGCTGCTATCAGGCCGGGAGCGTGAGGTGAAGAGCCTGCGCAGAAGCCTGTATATGAGCGACGCCCAGGGCTGGATGGCATCCGCTACTGCTCGCCATGGAAACCATACATACGGAGTGATAAGAGTGCCTCTTGCCTTATGTCCCCGTCAATGAGCAGTGTCGTAATCGAGGTGTCCTCTCACCCGGACCGTGTGATGCCATCCCGGTTCCCGAGAGCACGGGTTCTAGACCGAACTCAAATCCTTAAACGCTAGAAGACTGGGACGGACGGAGGACCGGACGTGCAAGAATGTTTCGCCATTAAGTGTCTAGATTAGAGCGGTGCATTATTCTGAGTACAACAGACACCGCGCATACGTACGCATATATAATCAACAACGACGCTACCGTGGTATGGTACAGTAGCTTAGAGTGTTCCGTCCATGAGAACCGGGGCAAAACATGGATATCACGTAGGGTATGATCAGATCGCAGGCTAGCCGAGGGAGCAATAAAAGGAGGGAGCGGTCTACGGTATATCTGTCGCTCTAAAATTAGGCAGAAGTGAGCCTGAAGGACTGCAGAGTTTATCAGCATCACGGAGAAAAGATCCGGGGATACATTAACACTCACAACTTTGACGACATCTTCGTCGGGGATAGAGTTGTTGAACTCGTTGAGGTCACCAGTGAAGTAGAGGACGTTCAGGGACTTGTGGAAGGCGACGTGAGTCTCCTCCTCAGCTATAGATGATATGTAAGCAAGACGTTCGCGAGTATGTACGCGAATACGTACTGCCGTCGGTGTTGGTCCAGTGAGGAGTCAACAGGTTGCTGTCGTCATCCAGACTCCAGATGGCGCTCTCGACGGTGTTCTGGATGTTGGTGATCTTGGTGAAAGAGTTCTCCTGCTGGCAGGCAGGCTTGCCGGGGGAGGCTGCAAGGTACACGTAAGACGCCACTCTGTTTACAAAACGCGTGCAGCTTACTCGAGGTGACACCACCGAAGTAGGCGTAGTTCAGCGAGCCGGGGAGGAGGTCAGCGGAGAGGCTGTCAAGGCCGGTGATACCGCCGAGGAAGCTGAAGGCTCCGTCGATGCCCTACACGTCATGATTAAGTCTTTGAGCCGGAGCTGAAGAAAGGTTTTGCAACTTACGACAGTCATAAGGTTGAACCTGTCGCCGTCGCAGTTCGCGTGAACCTTCATCGCCTTCTCGCGCTCGGGGCAGTAGCCGTATTGGCCGAATTGAGTCGTGACATCGCCAAGGTAGCCGAGGACATTGCTGTCCCCGTCAATAATTTCGACGATACCGTCACGGGGCATGCAGTATGCCTTTCCGGGGTTCACCGGGGTGGGCTGGGGAGTGGGGCCGTCCTGGGTGGGAGTACCAGAGGGCTGGAGGTGGCGGCGGTCTGTGCGTTTCGCGGGCGTTAGATAATATGTTCCGGATGGCAAAGCGAAGCTTTAACGTACTATGACGCTTGTGAGGGGGGTTGAGGGGAAGGCCCCGTGCAAGGCGTTCACCGTTGGTCAGAGCACGCTTCTTGAGAGGCGTGGGCGTGACGAGGCTTCCGATCTTGTCCGTGGCAGCGTTGTTAATTCCCCGCTGGACGATGTCGCGCTGGACGGGGGCGTCGTTGGGCGCTGCAAGGGAGCTGGAGGCGAGGAGAGCCGCAATGGCGAAGACACGGAGAGCAGAGAGCATTGTGAGTGTAGGAGGATAATGAACGTGGGGCAAAAGAGCGTCGGGGGGTCGAGGGGACTCGAAAGGTGGGCGCGAAAAGCAGACAACGGGGGTTGCTGTAAGAAGGGAGCTGGGGCCTCGGCAGCCTTATATACGAGCGTCGGTCGTTTGATCGCTTGTCGGCCTACGCAACCCCGCGACTCGCAGATTGAGCGTGATGCCACGATTTGGCTTCTAGCAGTCCCGCGCAGCCGCTGCCAAAAATAAATATGTTTATGCTTGTGCCTTGTCGCTGGACTGCGGAGGCTGCTCACATTATGTCGCCGCGCGCCCTCGCGCCGCCACCATCCAGGGACGGCCAGACCGCCATTCGCGGGGGAGGGCCCAGCGGGAGACTGAGCTGAGCTTGTTCCGGGCTAAAATTGGGGTCGCCTCGGCGGCGTGCCGAGGTGGAGCTCAATGCGCATCAAACTGATGGCGGGTTGCGTCAAGAAGTCCTCGAGCCCGATCCCTCGGAGCCGCAATCGGATTCCGCCGAGAATATTAATGCCTGGTCTCGACAGCGGTGCGCCATTCAGAACAACGATTTCGACTTTGTAGAGGCAATGCAGCAACATTCGCGGACACAAATGTCTAGTATCGTCGCGACTCGAAAATATGACAAGATATGCGGCTAAGAATGGCTCAAAATAACTGAGATATCTGTATTTCCTGGCTTGCACAGCAGCTACTTCTCGCATCTGTATTCAACGCACTGCTAAACATGATTGAAGCAGATCGATTGCATGGCGGGATTGTGCGTAAGGCCGGACGCCTATGACGTACACGCGTCGCGTCGCGACCTGGGAACGTGTCCGGCTGTAGAGAGTTGAGACGTGTCACTCCGAATACTACCACGTCGGGACTAGGCCGGGGGCGTGCGCACGGACATGAGCGGATCCTCGTGTCTTCTGAGAGATCGTATTGGTTACCGAAGTCACATAAGGTTGGAGGGATGACACAGATGTCACCTGAGGTGACTGGATGCTTGGTCAAGAATCAAGGCGTCCGTCTCGGTAGAGCCATCTACAATAGCGCACACGATTCTCGGGTGCACAAGACCGTGTATTCTAGCACCGAACCACGATGATGCATCTACAAGAGGATCACAGGCTCAGCTCGAGTCGCGGTTGAGATAGAGATCGCCGAATGTGGAGACGCCACCAAGCTGCTAAGTCCTTTTCAGGAAGTGTGGTTGACAGGGACACGGAGGATACGATGCCGAGGAAGGGCTGCTGGGTCGGTTCCAAGAAGCGTCAGATTTCATCTGTACGTCAAGAGTATGCAAACGTAGTACCCTCCTTCAACCCGAACAGTAGGCAAACCAAAGCGCCGCGAAACGAATGAAATTACATTGCGGCACGACCGTATTATACAGCAACCAATTGCACCGGACAGATAATGAGAAATACATACAGTATGCGGTATGCACAGTGTGTGGTCGATACAAGCCCTATAAGACAACAACACCTACTTTACGTCTACGTATACAATTGTGAGGGTTCCGTGTTTCGTTACAATGTGTTGAAAGCGTTTTGTGTTGTGCGGGAAATCGTGTCTATGCCGCGGCGAGCGGCTTCGTGCCCTCGTTCGGAGTCGGCGGGGCCTTCAGGACGGTGCCGCCGGCGTCTTCGCCCTTGTTCTTGAGCTCCGCCTCGCCGGCGAACCCGCTGTCCTCCTTCAGCTCCTGCATGTTGTGGGCCTCTTCGGCGTGCGGGATCTTGGTCATCTCCCGAACGAACGAGGTTCCCCAGAACGCCGCAGAATATTTGTTCACGTACTGGGTCTCGGTAAGTACAACGTTTCGTTCGTAAAGATTAGGGACATACCTTGAACAGCTTGCGGTGGTTCTCAGCTCTGGTCTCCGCGTCCATGGTCACGGCCTCGAAGATCGCATCTGCGACTTCTTGCGAGTCCCAGGGATTGACGACGATACTGCCGTTGAGACTCTGGGCGGCACCGGCGAACTCGGAAAGGATCATGACGCCCTGCTTCTCTTGCTGACACGCAATGTATTCATACGAAACCTAGCAGTGCCGGTGAGAAAAACACGATATCCGCGGAGTTCTGTGGGAACTCACAAGGTTCATACCGTCCCTCGTACTGCTAACCAAGCAGACATCGCTGACGGCGTACAGAGCGCAAAGTTCGTCGAACTGCAAGCTTTTGTGCATGAAGTGGATAGGCATGAAGTCGACCGTGCCAAATCGTCCATTGATGCGGCCGACGAGCTCGTTGACAGTGGCACGTAGGTTTTGGTACTCCTCCACGTCCTGTCGTGACGGAACCGCGAGTTGGGCGAGGACAATCTTTCCGATCCATTCGGGGTGCTGGCTGAGGAAGAGTTCGAGGGCGTGTAGTTTCTGTGGGACACCCTTGATGTAGTCCAACCGATCGACACCGACGATCACCTTGACGTCAGCGAAGCGTTGTTCTAGCTGTTTAACGCGCTTCTGGACGCTAGGTTTCTTCAAATTCTGTAGGTCACGGGTCAGTGTCGCGCTCAGCCTGCGAAAGAGGGGATGTCATTACCTCGATGAACGAGCTCGGGTCAATGCCAATAGGGAAGGTGCCAACGTGCGCGAGACGTCCGGCGAATTCGACCCCATTCGGCATCGTAGGGAGGCCCAAGATACGCGTACATGAGGACAGGAAGTGACGGGCGTAGTCGTAGGTGTGGAAGCCGATGAGGTCCGAATAGAGTATTCCTAGGAGAATCTCGCGCCGTACGGGCAGGATCCTGATCAAATGGACAGCGCCATTTTAGCCAATTGCTATACGCGGACAGGGAGGGCGGAAAGTGGCCTCTTACCGGTAGATCTCGCTCGAGGGGAACGGTGTGTGCAGGAAGAAACCGATCTTTATCCTCGGGACTTTAGGAGGGGTGTGGTCTTCACTTTCCACGCCTTCGAGAATAGCCTCGACGTCTGTGGAACCTGGCTTAACGCCGTCGTTCAAGACGCGCAGCATCATAGGGAGGAGCATCAAGTGATAGTCTTGAACCCAGACCATCGACTCGGGGGTGAGCTGCTTCATGATGACCTCTGCGAACGCGTAGTTGGCCTGGCGGTACGCCTGCCAGTTTTCCTCCTCAAAGTTCATCTCGCCGGGGTGGTAGTGGAAGAGGGGCCAGAGGATGGAGTTGCTGAAGCCGTTGTAGTGGCGGTCCGCGACGTCGTCGTCGAGGTAGACGGCCTGGCAGGAGTACTCTTCCATGAGCCGCTTGTCGACGATGGGGCGGTCCTTGGGCGGGATGAAGAAACCGGGCCAGCCGATCCACGTGAAGGACATGGACTTTTTGCAGCCAGAGAGCGCGGATACGAGACCGCCCGAGGACATCTTGAAGTGGTACTCGCCCGAGGCATCCTTGTTGATGGTGATTGGGAGGCGGTTGGAGACGACGATGAGGTGGCCGGTCTGGCCGTTGAGGTCGAGGGTGGCCGACTCGGAGGGCTGCATCGCGGGCGGCGGGGAGGCGGGGGGCGGGATGAGCGAGGTGAGCGAGAGGACGAGGAGCAGCGGAAACGCAAAGCGCGCTGGTTTTGAGTGATGTCACTTCCGACGAAACCCCGCTCATCAGGGGAAATCGCCCGCGCTGGGCCGTTTTCGGAAATCGTCGCCCTTCGGTCCGCTATCAACACGATTCGCACTCGACGCACTTGGGTCTTGCTGCCTCATCCGTCTCCCGGTTTCGCCCTTCTGTGCGCACGTTGGCCTCTTCCCTGCGGTCACAAGTCGGGTCCTCCTCCTCGTCCCTTGGCGCGCTCGAACTGACACGTTTCGTTCTGATCCTTCTAACAACTAGCCTGAGGACCATTGATGCGATATTCTCTCGCGAAAATACAAAATGAACCAACGTTCCTCCTCTCCACATGCCTGACGGAGTATCTTGCGTGGCAGAGAAACTGTCAACGAAATTTCCCCAAATACACAGGACGATGACGATATCACGACACAGCTCCTTCTGGCTAGGCCGTGACGTTGAATCAACCCTTTGTGCGAGAGCGGTACGCGTTTATAAGGGCATTCCTGACAGTGGCCATACCCCCTCGGTAACACTGCGGTGGTTCCCAAATGGTTCCTTACGCGTCGTTTTTCCGACACGGCCGACAAGAACCTCTTAGAAATGCCCCCGACATAGCCCAGTTTGTCCACGCTGGCGATGACGCTATCACCTTACCTGTTTCCATGCTCTCCCTGGAGGCTACGATATCTATCTAGCGTCACCTAGCTCGGGCTTCGTATACTATGTGCCCACATATATTCGATTCAAGGTCTTGCGGTGAGTTACCCTCAATATTAGAACCCCACACTGAAATTAGAATTCAGTGGTAGGTAACGATTGTCTCTATATAATTCGGCATGCGTTGGAGAATAAGCAGAGGCTTGAACTGGCCTGAAGACAGCATGGACGAGCCCATTCATCAACCGGACGATCGCGCTCCACATTAGAGAGACGTCTAGAGTAGCGGCAATGAGGTGAAGTATTTTATAAGAACCTCCGAGGACGTAGATGTTTATGAGCCAACGATCTTCGTAAGACGCCACGAGTTGGAACTCGCGATAATCCCCCGCATCTACCCCAGTGCGGATTTCCTTAATGACTTGGCCGGATATTGTGGGACATACTTAGTCTAACGATACACTCGTGTGCTGTTTCTTTGAGAGATATATCATCTGCCCTTCATCGGGGTCAAGGCGGAAAGAATACCGCTTCTGCTTCTTTGTAGAGACCTCGAGCATGGTGGCCCCGTTGAGGAATGGCGACAGGGCAGGGATTTCACTGGTAGACGGGCAGGTAATCAACGGGCGGTGCAGATCAAGGCAGTGTGGTCGTCTCCTTAGATTCGTGATTGTGGGCAGCGGTCTCTTCGGCAGCTGCTCGATGATGTTTTCTGAATCCTGCTTGCTTGATCCCGTTGCAGACTGCGTGCTTGCTTGATATGACATCAATCATTAATATTGCGATATGAGCGTAGGTGCAGGGGGAGGCACAGACGAGAGCGCAAGCGTTGACTTGGAAGGGAGTGAAGACAAGGAAGGGCGTGAGATTGTAGTGGGAAGTGAGGCCCCTCAGCACTTTAGCAATGGTGATATCTTCCGGGCCAAGATAGATATTATCAGCATAACCCGGCGTATATCACCCCGATTCCTCGCCACGTTCAAAACTCTTCAAATCCAGGCTTATCTTATCCCAAATTCGTGCATAAGGCCTATCAGAGAAGACAGAGATCTGAAGGTCAAACTTATATATGGAGGGTACACTCAAACGACGAAAGCATATAGCAAATTTGCCAAAATAGTCCGACAAGTCGATATGGCCATGAGTTCTACCGGACATACGCAGCGGGCACTTTCCAGTGCGTGCGTCGCGGGCATACTATCATTACCTACACAGAACAATCACAGTCAACACTAGTGCTGAGGAAGGGGGAGAGACGTACGCAGCATCGCCATCGTCAAGGACTTCTACTTCGACTTCTACTTCCTGTCCAGCGCTCATAGGGAGTTTGCCTTCACCCCGGGCCTTGCCATCGGAGGAATACCGGGCGTGTGCTTTTCGGCCAACTTCTTCTCTAATCGTGATGGCTCCCATCGCATCACTTGATGTCTCCGCGCGCGCAAGACTCATTGCGTCTGGGCCAAACGGACCTGAAGAGCTCGTAGGGGTATCGGCACCCTTCTCACCGGACGGGCCACTGAAAGCACTATACCCGGGAATCGTTGCCCGCGTCGCGGCGTTGTTGTGCTCGAGGAGTGACAATGGGCGGTGTGTTGACGAGGAGTGGTCGTCGACTTTGGCGGGCCGTTCAGGAACGGAAGGGCGAGAAAAGAATAATACTTTTCGTGTTGCCGCAGTGTAAATGTCGGATTTGCGGTTCATGGATAGAGAAGATGGGATGCTGCGCATTGATAATACCTTCCCCGATTTGTTTGGATGCTCCCCAAAGTGTAGACCGGGGGAGGGGGACAAGGTGTGTGATGACGCGGTCGATGCGGAGTAGATGGTGTTTCGAGGGGACCCTACGGCAGTCGAACCAGATAGATCGGGCGCGATGGGGCCAGCGGGCCCCCTCACTTTGCTAGGCGATCCGTGTATATCGCTGTTGTCTAGTGTGTCTCTCGATTGGAGGTGTGCTGAAGTGACATCGATCGGAAGATCTCTGCTTCTCTGTTTCCCCTTCCCCATATCATCGATAGGAATGACAATGGCCAGTCGGCTGATCCGGGCATATACCTCCTCGAAACAATTGCCCCAAATCTCTACAGTTCTCTCTGCGGAGCTCACTGCATCTTCGTCTACGCGTAGAGAGTCGAACAGTTCCCCCAAATTGTCCTTTGCTTGCTTCCAGAAGTTGATCTGAACGTCTTGGAAACGGCGGAGACTGCGCTCGACTCCCATCCGGAGGAGCTCGAGATATTTGGGCATCTCTGCACGCAGTTGGCCTCGAAGAGCGACGTAAGAGTTGGAAGCCTTGAGCAGTTGCGACGGCGGGTGCGAATCTGTTGCTGTAAACTTGAGCAAGCCGCGATGCAGGGGCTCCAGAGTGCGCATAGCCT
The DNA here is from genome assembly GCA_027924225.1 of Bjerkandera adusta. NCBI lineage: Eukaryota > Fungi > Basidiomycota > Agaricomycetes > Polyporales > Phanerochaetaceae > Bjerkandera > Bjerkandera adusta. Next base: position 60,742 of record BSCZ01000348.1, read on the forward strand.
CCAGTAGGTGCTCTGGTCCTCTCGTGGAATCCGTCAGATGCCTCAGACATGGAATAAGTTCTTGATGGATGGTGTTACTGATGTCCAAGCAGATTCGCACGCCGGTCTCGACGACCACCACGAACGAATCAGACCCCCCCGGTGAAGTTCCAATCGTTTCCTCGAACTGAAGCGTCCAGGCGAGCAGCATCCGACTCATATTGGTCATGCTGTCTATCCACCTGATGGCATCTTGGACGAACTTGTGGACAAAGCCTTTGGTGGTTTGGAGTTCTTCACCCATGCGAGCAACTTCCAAGGCCTCCTGCTCCGCCTCGGCTCCCTCCTTGACGTTGGATGATCCAGTTTGACGACTTTCTAGCCCCATACTGATCGACGTCGCAATATTCAGGTTGAGGCCCTTTCGGTTCGCGGACGACCCTCCAATAGGCATCTCGGAAGGACCAGCTAGAAGCTCTCGCACAATCTCCCTACGCCCGTGTTCCTCGTTGAGCCCATGCATGAACGCGTCCATCTGAGCCCGAGCGAGCTTCAGGTTACCCTTGTCTTCGTGGGACTCCGGGGTCTCGTCGTCGATAGCGTTTAGAAACGATGAATACCACAGGAGACGCTGCATCGGCCTGGCGAGTAACGATGGCAAGTCCCAGTTGTGAGACATGCCCTGGGAAAGCACCCAGATTTGAGTCAGGTACGTGTGAAGTGATGGGGTTTGTGGAAGATGGCTCAAGTGGTCAATAGCAGCCGTGTATCTGCTGAAGTATGTCGAGTACAACAGATGAAGTATAGGAATCTGGCAATGGGGCAAGATCAGTGCAATACATCGGGAAACTGCGACTGTACGGCTCACTGTCTCCAAGAGAAGGGCTCCGATGTGATCTATGCCGATGCCACCTTCCAGGACGGAACCTAACGCCTCCTCAATGCGTTCCGTAAATGCATCCGAAAATGTGGCCAGCTCGGGCACATTGCCGAAGATGATCTTTACATCGCGAGCTGACATAGGCGCAGTGTGGGCCATGAGCGGTGAGTTTGGCGCGGCGGGTAGTGTGGATGACGAAGCACTGGGTGGAAAGGGCAGAAGCAACGAGGTCGTAGGTGAAGAATCATCTGTGGGTGAGGTATCGTATACAAGGGTTACGCTTTGGCATCCATGATTCACACTCACCCAAAGCTAGTGGCATGTAGACATCTCGAATGAGAGCCATGTCCGACGCATACGCTCGCTCCGAGACTAACAGTTCCATAAGGACTGAGTTTCGTTTTGACCTTGCGGCCAACTCGATACCAGACATTTCGTCCTCATTTCTTTCTTTGGGAAACGGCAACGAATGTAAGAAGGTATCACCCAAAGAGATCGTTTGTCATGACTCACCATCAGACTTAACAATGCCCAGCCCCAAATAAGCGTTAGAAGACTTCGCCTCGGTGTAAATCCCTTCCTCTGCTTTGAGCATTCCAACTACAGCCATAGATCAGATACGATCAGATAGTACAATCTGGTAGGTATGCTCGACTTACAAGTATGTCCAACTTTGTCTACTACAATCTGAGGTCGAAGACGCTCCAATACCGGTCGTAGTTTGTTATCAAGTGGCCAATCCTGATGTTAAAACGTTAGCCATGTGTGGTATTAGCGAAATGACGACATACCACTGCGGAGAGGGAGGTGTGGCTTGCTATAGCAACATCCGCGCCCGAGTTCTGGACGGTATAAGTTTTATTCCCTAATTACTTTACATCCTAGCTTACCTCAAGGACGTAGTCTAGAACCGCATCGAGCGGGTCGTAAGGCTGCGATTAGGAACAAGGATCAGTCTCGCGACATACTGCGGAAAGTATGAGTGCATACCACTTCCAACGGAGGCTCTGCCTCTATGCTGAATTCGCCCTCTGAACCTGAACCTGACTGAGCGTCGTACCACTCGTCGTATTCAGGCGGAGATGGTGGGTCTTCATCTTCTGGCTCCGCAGCAGCGATGATTTTGAAGTTGATTTTGAAGAACCTCGAGCGTTTGAGCTTAAAGTAGGAGAGGAAAATGCACTGGTTTTGTTCTTGTGGTCCAATCCGCGGGCTTTTGGAGGACGGCCCTACGCGATGTTGAACAGAGCTCGAATGTTCTGCGGAAACGGATACGGAGAATTTGGCTTTGGCGAAAGAACCCATTTCCGCTTGGAATAGGACCTCATTGGCAGAACCAGCACTGAGAAATGCCGCCATGGCCCATTCGGTAGTCTTCACCCACCCCGAGACGAATACTATTTGTTCCGGGTCGAGTGACTTCGTCCTTGATACGAACTCGTGCCACTCCTTCCAGTGTTTGTTCATATAGTTGATGAATGTCTTATCGGAAGGATGAACCCGTTTGGACGTTGCATGGTCCTTGAGGAGTAAGACCGCGCCCTGCTCCTCTTTGCAGGTAAAGCTATACTTGAATTCACCGCCAGCTGGTTGCACGCCCCTATACAACATGTTTCTTGATAAGACGTGGTGGTTGAGAGTAGGATTCCAACTTACGCTGCCGCACTCGCGCAAATTTGAGCCTGCCGGACGCGTCTACTGCACAACACAGATCCCGGCGGAATCAGCTCTTCAACATGGTGCAATTCCTCGTCATTAATTTCTAAGGGAAGCACCTCAAAGTTGATAGGTACGCCTTTGGAGTTGATAGGGTCGGTATGGGGGAGAGTGACATTGAAGATTCGGTAGAAACCGCCGTCAAAGATATACCCGACGTCCCCGATGAGAACCTCTTTCCCTCCTCTCGGTTCTGGAATCCAAAGGGGGCGCCCGTGTTTGAGAAAGCTGAGGTTTTCGGCGTAGACACTGGCAGCGAGCGACATGGTATGGAGTAGGGTCAGGATGTCCAACCAACGATTCGGCAGGGACATATGGTCGGCGGGGCGATGCGTTCACAGCAAACCTAATACACATGAGGTTCAGATCCTCACACGATAAGGTAGGGCTCATTGAAATCAATGTACCTCGCGTGGCAGTGACGAAACCGTTACATTGCGTGACATTTTGTGACATTTCGATATTCTGCTTCTAAAGCCCCGGTGAGACGTCACGCATCTGCGCCCGAAAATGCTCTTGAAGCCCATACTTGGCCTCTACCGCTGCCTGCAGCAAAGATCAGGCTTGGACACCTTATTGCGCTCATAGCGTTCTCTCTCATGTTCAGGAGCATCTATTTTTGACGATGCTTCTCGCGAGCCAGTTTGACGATACAGGTCGGCTGTCACGGTTTCTCCTGCCAAACGGGCGGTAGCGCTGAAAAGCGTGACATTATTTTGCCACGCGAGGTACCTTGATATCAATGAGCCCTACCTTATATGATAGCAAAGGTTATATTGCAACGTACATTGTGCGCTTTGCCCTGGCGCGCTTGCGTCGGGTCTGTGTATCACGCATCGAGAGTCAATGGCTGAAAAAGTGAGTACCCATCTGCCAGTGGTGCCGTACCTTCGTATTCATAGGGTGCAACGATGAAAATGCTCAGTACTATCTGTATGGTTTGTGGGCGGTGTCTTCGAAGTCAGAGATTTGTTCACTGTGGTCGTGCGTGCGTGTGGTGCAAGTGAAGGAGCTGCGCCGACGTGTCCAAATGTAGAAACCGGAGGCGCATCAAAAGTGATGGATCTTGAATCGAGGCTGGGCGCGGCACTGGCCGAGACGTCTTTCTTGTTACCAGACTGGCAACATAGCAGCGTGTTCACGAGCTCATGCGCGCAGATTAGGCACGAAGTTTCCAGTGAGTGAAAACATGACCTTCATTAGAGAGAATGACGAGGAGAAGTGAGTGCCCTGCGCTGCGTTCTGTTTCGTGTCTGTAGCAACTGATAGAACGGTTTGTCCGCCTCGTAGAGTTCAAATACAAACTCCTTATCAACAAGGCAAGGCCGCCAAGCATGCGGACAATGAAACTCTATGACGGGCATGTTCGCCGTTGGCCGTGACAGGTCGGCGGGGTACTATATAACGGCACTGATGATCCAGGCCGCCCGTTCGACGCTCGTTCAGCGACTCCATCCTTTACCCACCAGTTTGCTTATACTGACCGTTCCAGCCCCCCTCACCGATCCTCAATCTCGAGGAATCCTCTCTCTTTTCTATAACCCTCACTTCGACTCGACGGCCGCACAACACGGTTCACGTTCTTCGAGCTAGTGGCCCACCATGCGTCTTCAACTTCCCTTGACCCTATTGACTTTCCTGGTCTCCGCAAGTTCAGCTTCTCAGCCATATCATCGACATGCTGGCCATGGTCCAAGAATACCCTCCAAGGCCGCCAGTGTGCAGTATGATTCCGACGCGGAGTTGCATGCTCCCAAGCACGGTGGCCAGAGCGTGTTGGGCGGAATGGTGCACCGCATGTTCAAGGGTATGTGGCGCTCCTAGTGCCCTTCCAGTTCTAGTGATTCAAGTCCTCAATCGAACGCTAGGTTATGCAGCACGCGCGGGCGCGACCTCAGAACAGAGTTCATTGGCACAATCCACGAGCGCGCCCTGTGTTCCCAAGACGGGCGTTGTCCATGTCAAATCCGTCGACGGCAACAATGAGTGCGGGTACCTCAGCGGCAAACCCAATCAGTACGATCTCAAGGGTCAATTCAGCTGCACGTCCCAGAAGGAGGACGCACTGATCGTACACGCAAGCTGTGACGCCCCGAAGTTCGACTTAGTCGCCCTCGTAAGCATGTTAATTGTCGCAGGGCAGCAATTGTCTGACCTTCGTCTTTTAGAATCTGAAGACACCTTATCCGTTCATTGGCGGTGTCGTCGGTGTGGCGAGTACTGATAGGAATCTCAACCCTGGATCCCCGAATTACGCCTACATTTCTGGTGTGGAGCATAGTGAGTGCCTGACCTTTGGGTACATCGGCTTCGATTCTGAGGACTGCGAGCAGCCGCGTTCGGATCTGCCGCCCAATCTGGAGGAAGTTCTTTCACAGACGCCACCAACATCACTTCGACCGTCGAAAGTTCCATTTGGACGATCAACGACAGCTCGCAGCTTGTCCCTCACTGGGTCAACGATGATGGTAGTAAGTCGCAACGAACAGCCAATTCTCACAGAAGTCTGAATTTGCTATTAGCTACGCCGGCTACCAGCATCGCTTGGTTCACTAACGTCAACGAATTGTATTTCACGGGCGACTTCTCTCTGCTGGCGGGACTTGGCGTAGAGAAGTGGTTTGAAGTTGTGCGTTCAATCCACTCATTCCGTTATTGGGCCATCTAATTCGGTTTTCTGCAGACGTTTACACTGGTAGCTGTCTGAGAACGATTCTGGGTGACTCACCGAGGAAGATCCTGGACGGTCTTCTCCTATGTATACGTTTGTATGGTAGGCTATCTAGCTCTAAACAATCTTGGGAATGATTTCCATGAAGCGTGCACGTTCGTCCGTGGGCCGTCAATCCAATCAGTTTGGGACGCGACACGATTTACACAGTGGCCAAATGGCGAAATACGAATTTTATTCGGTTTATTGAATATCGCCGAATGAAGCTACGCCTCCCCCTCCCCTTGAGTCACTTCCTCCTCCTGTGTTCCCTGCCGTGGATGAAAATACTCCTGAGTCCACTTCGACAACTCCTCCGGGTCAAGCTCTCCAGATCTAATCCTCTCACAAGACTTTTCGATGACCTTCCGTAGCTTCGGCGCATGAAGACGAGATAGCCGGAATAGGAAAACGACGAAGTTGAGGGCATCTCGAGGATCGGAGATGTCGAATGAAAACGCATTGCGCTCCATTATTTGTGTCATGTATACAATCTGCAAATCGGGCTACTAAGTGTCGTATACCTGACGTGTGAATACTGGGTACCAACCTCATCCGATTCGGATTCACGTCGCAACTCCTCAACCCAGGCACATGTGACTATCACCACTGTGCCTTCGGTGACCATACCAAATACGAGAAAGTTGACAACCCCGAGGCTCCGGAGGAGCGCAAGCATTGCGGTCAGGTACCCTCGTAGCTGGTTTTCCCCCTTTCGGCGCGAAACTTGAACCTCGCTGCCACTGTGAACTTCATTATGCTCTAAAGCAGCATACGGGACGTAGAAATCGTTCGGGTTGGCCTTCGTGTCGAAGTCTGGCGGCTCTACTTTCCGAGATTTGGGAAGTTCAACACCGGTTTCCGAACCCGTATGTTCGACAGCAGAAGTAGCAGATGCTGGCCGGTCAGCAGAGCGACGGGCGTCCATAGGGCCTGCGGCAGCTTCATTCTCTTCCACCACTACCCATGTGATGAATCAGGCCCAGAATGCTGTTCCAATGAAGACAAAACGGACCTTCGTTGCAAAGCGTAGATTTAACTCGTGCAGCCTTCCTAGCCTGAGCGCGCACAGGCGGCTCGCGACCAGCTATCAAAGTGTAATGAGATGATACAACAACAACAAAAACCCGTATCGATGGCTTACCGGGAGTTGACGCAGATTCGGACGGGGATTCGTTTGGTTCATTACTACCTCCTGCATCGTTCAGCACCGCGGCCGTGATACTCACCTGCCCTAGAGAAGAGAAAACGAGGTATGAGTAATACCACCCGAAAGGCGTATACAAGGAGTGCGTACCCAGAATGTTACACTTTCGAGCGGAACGTGCTGTAGCAAACATCTCCGTAGTTTCGGCATTCGCGGCTTTTGATTTGGCAGTCGGTCCGCGCCGTAATCCAATCTGGCGAATGTCTTGTGTATCATCCCCTGGCACGGGTGAGTCTGTGGGTTTCTGCAAAGGGACCGGTACAGGTAGTATCAAGAACGTCTTGGCATGTTTGTCGACTTCTGGAAAAACGTTTGCGACTCTGAGCACACCGACTGCGTCACATATGCCAAGCACTGGGTCCGTTGAGCCGCGAGCGCGTAACTTCTCGATGTCAACCGAGCTTGCCGTCACAACCCGGTCGAGCTCGACCTGGGACCAGAATCGATCCGCCGCCGATCCAGCGAATGTGGCCAGGTTTGCCGCATCCTTGGGTGGGATATCGGATAGGCCGGGGTGACCGCTGATATCAGTATAGATGTCGGATTCGGCGTTCAATATACGTCTATGTTTTGAAGCTGGAGAGTGAAGCATTTTTCCTAGTGTTTCGCGCAATTTCGCTGCACCTGTACGGTCAAGTGGTGCCGTCGTCCCTTGACTGACTTGATCGACCATGTGGCAGAACTCGTTCCGGGGCATCGACATATGCTTCTCGTATCTAAGAGAATATGATTACGCTACCGAGATTGGGCAGTAGTAAGTTACTCACAAGATCGCCACGCTGGCCTCGGACTCGAAATTATCGATTGCGATTTCAAGCAAAAGGTCAAAATATCTCCGAAATTGGACCTCCGGGACTACGACGGTCTCCGCTTCGACCTTCGCGTTACGCGCGTTCCAGACTATACGTAGGATATCAAGACTGTGGCGAGTCAAGAAGAGGGTCAACTTGTCACGCAGCCCGTCGTTTTCAGCGCTATCGAGCTGTGGAGCTGGAAGGCTCTGGACAAATGCTTGGAGCTCGTGACGAAGGGGCTCTAGACGAGTATCGGGATGGGGGGAAATATTCTGTATTGACGCAAACAAGAGTGATTAGTGGTGTAGACTGATCAATGTGTGGGCTCTCACCAGAGAAAAGTCGGAAGACGAGAGTCGGATGTAATTGTGATAATCTTCCACGCGAGCGATAGTTTTTAGCGTTTGTTTCTCGAATAGCAACCGTGTTTCATCCTTTGAGCCTGACATCTGAGTGAGGGCACGCTGGATCCAAGGTGGGGGGAGCGTCCCGGTGAATACATGCCTATCACGGAGCCACAGCCAGAAAGGCTCTGGTTCCAGACTGCTGCCCGCTTTTTCTGCCATTCTACCATAACAGTTGTCAGCGTGACCAAAGCGGTGGCCGAGACATGGTGTGGACATACTTTGAATATGTGCGCGGTTCTCTCGAATTATATGTAGATCTCACTTGGTCGACTTCACTGTCAGTCACGGGCGGAGACAACGCCCCTTCTGAGGCGACTCCCGAAGAGCCCCTGGGGATCTTTTCGGATCTTGTCATGGCATATCAACAGGCTAAAAAGAAAGCAACATGTGTAGATAGACTCACTGTGACGCACGAGACGAAGCGGCGTGCTTTGTCTTTGACGTAGACATTGTTGGTCCCCCAGAGCTAGTGGACGGGATAAGGGACCATTGCGACAAGAATTGAACGTACTGTCTATCTCTTTCGTGAGGGGGTCGCGGTTGAATACCATCAACCCAGGTTGTTATTAAGTCATCGTCTCCGTAGGCGTCCCGTTCATCCGGAGGGGTCACTCTGTCTGCCCGCCATGCAAGATCGCCTGCGACCATGGAAGACGCCCCAACCCTAGCACTTTTAGTTTCCGAATCGAGGTTGTCCTTCAGGGATAGAATCATCGCTCCGAAAAGAAGCGCAGATCCCACATCGTCCAGGTCATATGTCACATACTGGGAACACACTTTGAGACTCTCACCCATATTCCAGGCGATATGAACTGTGGGCTATAATTGAATTCAGTAGTGGAGAGGCAACATGCTCAATTTACACTCACGAGATCACCCCCGGCGACTTCCCCGAGCCACGCGATAGCAATCTGTACTGAAGGGCTCCCAGGAGCCAGAACAAGTCCCAAGACAGGTCCATGAACGCCGCACACTCGTCGATGGTACAGAGCACTAGATAATGATCGAGCTATACGGTCTCGAGTTCCGAAGACCAAAATACATAACTTGTCGATGTCGTGTAGTGCCAGAAGTTCAGACTCAGGAGCTTCGTTCATGTCGTATGATCCGTGGGTGTCAGAAGTGTTGCCAGACGATCGATAGCTTTGGGAATCCATGTATTCGAGGTCTTCGGCATGATCCTGAGGGCTTTCATAGTCCTCGTCGCAATCCCGAAGCCCTTCGTAAACATCAAGCCATTCCCCAAGGAACCCGCGATAATTTGGAGGAAGACGGACGTCATGGGACGGTTGTTCTACGGGATACGAATCGACTACGAACGGGAAAGGCCGACCCCAGCCGTCCGAGCCCGATGACGAATCTGTGTCCACGTCCATGTGTTCTTCGCCTTCGTCTGCGAGACCGAGCGGCACGAACGCAAACGTCCCTTTTGAGTAATACGGCAGAAAGCGTGCGAGGGGGTCTGATGATGCATTGGGTGGCCTAGATATCGCAAATGGAGCGTCCTGCCTGAAGCGAAAAGTCAGTCCCCTTGATAGAACAACAAGTGAGAAACTCACAGGACGAATGAGTAGGGGAGAGCAGTTTTCAAACAGGTCTCAACTAATAGCATAATACTATCAGTAAGATTTGGAGGCTCATGAAGCTTTGAAGATTTCTGGAGCTGATGCCGTATGCGTCGGACTGAGGAGACAATGTCGAGAAGAATGCAGTCGAGATTGTCGGCCACTAGACTGTCAGACAATCGTCCCTCCGATATAAATCGCGCCTTCATTTGCAACATCTCTTGAGACATCATTTGCAAGAAAGCTTCTGAACGCTCCTGGCACGGTGGAAACGTGAGTGGTAATATCACAACATGTTGTGGATGCCATACCTCAATTATTCGAGTTGGCAGTGTTTGTCGATCGATGGACGCGACCAGCTCGCAGATGTGAGAAGGTAATAGACCCTCCCGATAACACGAAATATCATGGTATACTATGCTTCGTGGGGTATAGTCTGGGAGGGCCATGAAGACATGCGTGAGTGTTGGTTCGTTTCGAAGGACCTGAGCGCTCTGAATCCTCAAGCACCTGCGGCCCGTCGGCGGGCCGATTCCTCTTGTCAGCGCAATGACAGTGCTGAGCAGGTTCGTAACAATTCACGATAGGCCGCCAGTGCCAGCCGCGGCTGAAATATCATCGGACTTTGAGGCTAGGTCTCAGGCTCTAGATAATGCTAAATTCCACTAGTAGAACGGATAGTCACAACGAGTGGGAGCGAAAGTGCCCTCTGAAGATCGAAGTCACACTGAGTCTCGTCGACGGTGATACTCCCGTGGACGAGCCATCTCATTCCTGTTATATTCATATCTGCGGCGAGAGAAACTCTTAATTGCATAGATAGTGACCGACTGCGAGTAGAAATGCACAGATTTCACGCATGCTTCGAGATATCCCAGACGTACTACGACTGTAAATTGTATTCATCGTCGACGGCGGCCAGGAAGTCCAGCATCTTTAATCAGAAGTTAGTTTCGTGAAAATCAGTACGGTTGAAGGCATACAAATTTATGGCGCTTCTCCGCCATGGCTTTGCCTTGCTCTGTCTTAAGTTGAGAGCGGATGTGCAGAAGTTTGTCGTGGAAGTGTTGTATTGCGGTGTCTGCGTGCGCGGGGTCATCTGGTGCGGTGTGCAGCGGCCTAGTATTGCATTAGAACAACGCAAATAAAGTTACAAACGGCGTACCGATTTACAGCTGCACTGTATGCCGCACAGCGTAGTATACCTGTCAATGGAGGTCGTTGGTTCAAGAGAACATGTTATTGAAACACTAATGTTCGCAGAACATACCGAAGGCCCCAATGGCGTCCAACCTATCCGCATCTTGAACGCAATGCAGCTCAACGCATTCTCTATGCCAATCTTCGATCAGTCCCGCCTCCCTCAATTTCTTCTCAGTGCTCCATGAGACATTCGTGACAATTCTCGTGATAGCACGCGCCCTGCCGTCCGAAATCAAGTCTACACCGCGCTCCGCAGCCATAGACTCAAAGAAAGGCAGAAAAAACGCGTAAGGGTCTGCAGCCTGCTCGGCCGACACGTATTTCTTGTCCAGAACATCGTGCAGAAGCGCAGCGAGCTCGACAGTGAGCAGGTCTGGTTTGCGCGGAACGTCGCTCGCGGATAGGGCGCGTGCAAGATGCATGGCAGTTCTGCGAACACGCAGAACTAGATGGGGGTTAGTAGAGGGACATGAGGAGACGAGGGGCGTGTTACTTGCCATGGAAGTTGTCGTGGGAGGGATCGTATCTCGCCATGGTCGTTGCGACGAGTTTCTCGGCGTCGGCGATGACCTTGGCTTCACTAGGTGTTGGGTACATATCGTGGTATTCGACAGGGGTGTGGTGGGGGTACAAGAGCTGCAGCGAGCAGTTTCAAAGGCATTTGAGCGCGACGCGTTGTGACTTTGCGGCACCGAGCAAGGTATGAAAGCGCCTGAAAGCGCGGTGCTCAGAGAGGTCGGACCCCGACCACCTCCGCACGCCCTCTACCACGTCTTCCCAGATTCACTTATTTTCATGAGCAGCTATTGCAGCCATTTATACGACTACTATCTCCAAGATTCTGGAAGAAACTCTCCATTTCGGAGGCAGCTCTCTGGCAACTAGCTAGGAAGGGTTCGCGGGGTCTTTGATCTGCAGTTACCAGCGCGCGCAATTGGTATGAGGCGAGACGTGTCTTCGTCGTCGACGGCCATGGCCCCTTCATCACGGTCGACCTTTCTGTTACTCGCGGTGCTCGCTACTATCGCATATGCCTCGACAGTCGTAACTGAAGTGGACAAGGTCGCCGCGGCAGTGCTCGTGAGTACGCTAGTTCTCACGAGGACCGACCCGGAGGCCCCGGGTTCGGTCACCTTTATCCTGCTCACCCGGTGCTCTCCAGGAAACCGACATCCAGAAATGCGAGCCCGTAAGACAGCTGGGGGCGCTGAAGAAGGAGCTCGAAGCAGGCCAGTCGCCGATCATGCGCCAGGTCTTCGCCTGGCTGTTTCCCTTCGGGCCTGCATGGAACTCCAGTACGCCCCCTTTGACGCGTCCTCTGTGCTTAGAACTCATGATGGATCGTTGATAGTCCTGGGGACGTTCTACATTAGCTCGTGAGTGACCAATTGCGACCGTGTGCAGGATGTCGTTGACGTGCCAGGATAGCGTACCCAACTTTATTCTCGCCTTTATACCCGCCCAGATCAATCCGAATACGCTAAACACCATGACTGCGTTCGCGGTGAGTCGAGCCGTGTCACTTCGAAGTGCATCTGACACGAGACGACTAGACAGGAGGGCTGCTATCCGATGTGTTCTTGCACCTTGTCCCCCATTCCTTCATGGGGGAGCATCAAGATGGTGGCGTGCACTTTGTCATGGTCGAGGAGAAGAGAAACATCCTCGTCGGGTACGTGACCCGCGTCCCTGCCAAGGCCCTGTGATGATTGAGTTCGACAGCCTGGGTATCTTCATCGGGTTCGCGTCGTTTTTTATCATGGAGAAGACACTGCGTGTCCTGGGTGGCGGCGAGGAAGGGGACTCACATGGCCATTCGCACTCGCATGCCCCTTCCGCCGAGGGACACTCGTCAGGTGTCTCTGTGGCACGTTCCGCAGACGGCCTCAAGTCCCGGAAGTCTGAGAAGGACGAGACAGAAGGGAGCGACGATCACGCCCACGAGAAAGCTGTTGCGCAACCGTCAAAGCTTTCCGCGTACCTCAATCTCTTCGGTGACTTTGTTCACAACATGTGAGTTTGCCATTGACATAAGTTTCCTTTGTGTTAAAGTTGTTTTGACAGAACCGATGGCCTAGCGTGCGTACAGCTTTGTGGGCACGAATGAAGCGTACTCAATGGCCACACAGCATGGCCGCATCGTTCTACTCATCCCCGCTTATCGGTGCGACGACGACGCTGGCGTGTTTCGCACACGAAATCCCCCACGAGATCGCCGACTACTCCATTCTCATCCGGAGCGGCTTTACGAAGAAGCAGGCCATGCAGTCGCAGTTCCTGACCGCGGTCGGCGCATTCGTGAGTAGCTGCCCTGCCCATTGTCTACGTCTTCTGATGTCGCAGCTGCTCGTAAACCTTGTCTGACCTGTTGTCGCAACCGAATTTCTGATTTCCACCCACGCATGCGACGAACACTCAATGCGGCGTTAAAAGATCGGGTACGTGGGTCATTGTCGCCCTTGCGATGTGGTGAACTAAATTTGCGTTAGCACGTTCATGGGCATCGGAATCCATAATCTATCGTCCTCTGGCGAGGTGGATGCTGCGGCGACGAACCTTTCAGCGGCTATTCGTCAGACGGCGTCCGGGCTCCTCGGGACGACAGTGCAGCTGGCTGATCTGGTGAGGTTTCCTGGGTGCGTTGGAGTGACTAGCTTTGAGCTAAATACGTGCATGTTAGGTCATTCCGTTCGTCGCAGGCGGCTTCATGTATATCGGCGCCGTGGCGGTACTTCCAACGTACGTGGCCGTGCCTAGACCGTGGGGCTCGATCTCACAACAAGTCATTTTTGGCAGATTACTGCAGGAGAGCAAAAGCGGCAAGCAGGCTTTGCGGGAGGTATGGGGGTGATCTCTACAATGCGTGCCTCGAGGAACTGACGGGATCGTGATTTCTTAGTTCGCGGCGATGGCATTTGGCGTGGCGTGTATGTTCCTCGTGGCGTAAGTGCCGTTATTTTTCTCGGGGTTCGTGGGGCCTCCGCTGATCCTGGATTGCAGGTGGAACGAATAGTTTCGTCATGCTGCGGTATTGACGGTCGTGTGACTTGGATTTGTCCTAGACTAATGGGGCTGATAATATAGATCAATGACATCTGGTTTCTTCAGCGTCGGCGGCGGGAGAAGCGGATCTCAGGTCGATAAGACGAGCACGACTTGGCTAGGCTCTCTTGCTTGAAAGACGCAAGGGCAGCGTTCTCGTCTCTCGAAGCGCCCCAAGGACCCCGAAGACTACTCCACGCAACCTCCTGCTTGCGGCCTCTGGGCGCACAGAGTGTCTCGACAATATCGTGTTTCAATACGAGCCGCGTACAGCTTGGAGAGGGTCCATGAAGCGATCCCGAAAACCATCGAGATTACATGTGTGCAGAACTTGCCTAGGCATAGGACCACTTCCGCCCTGTCTAAATTTCGACCTCCACATCTGTTTGCTGGCCGACACTGCGGTTTACACCTCTGGCTACATGGCCGATGCTGTTCCTTTCAACCCTCGCGATATGGTCTCACGTAGATCTACGTTGCAGAAAGGCATCTACTCGACTTATGGTCACGCAGGGCCCGCTTGACACCAGCCATCTGAAGCGGGGGCCAAACGGCGTGACACAGGCGTTTAATGTATGCCATGTTCTTTGTTCTCTCCCTCGCCGGCCGCTGGCGCGGAGACATGTCCGTAATGCTTCGCATTGAAGTGCAAAGTCTATAACCCGTATATTTTCCAGATCCCTCATCTCGTTCAAAAGCAGTCAAATCCACGCTTACTTGGCCCCAAAGTCTTATCCTCATCCGCCTTTATATGTTTCTCCCCGCTTGGACCTTCCAAATTTATTGTTTACGCCATGTTTTGTTCATTCCATGCTGTATCATCCATGGCACCCCGTCGTAAAGGGAGCCCATTCGATCAGCGCCTTCCGCCGCGACCACGACGGCGTCGATCGAAACCTCTACAAAACATCGCTGGCGGCGTCCGCTGGACTCATCCCGCGCTGCGGGAAAACGTCGCCCGCTGGGCTCATCTCGCGGCTGCGAGGGAAATAGGCGGCTGCCTATATGGGTGGACGCAGTCCAATACGAGTGGTACCAATTAGATCAGTGTAACACTCTTAAACCAGAATAATAAATTGCCCAGCCAAAGGTGAGTACCACGGTCCTAGGCAAGTCCATCTCACTACCCAGCTACTGCTGTCAGCCTAGCTGGGGTCCCGTACTTGAACTTCCGTCGTGCGTCACGGTCAGCCCTGAACTGTGAAGTCCGCGTAAAACCGTGATATGCGTCACAAAGCGTGGAATGTTGGTTATACAGGAGCTACTTAATATCCCAGCATATATTATCGAACTGGAAAATTACATCTTGGGACTGGTGCTGGATTCTACATGTTGCGCGCGTGGGTACTAGGATAGGGTAGAGATTCTTCGTGGGGTCCTTGATGATAGACGCCACACGCTCGAGTAGTCTGGACTCGGTGGCAGAGTTTGTGAGGAACCTGCGAGAAGCGCATGTATTGTATTCTCGGACTACGTCAGCGCGCGCAAAGGGGACGAAGCGTGGCCGCCGTCCTTTTTGTTATAGTTGGGAGCTGAGGTCGGTGGGTAGTGGGAGGCTGATAGAGTGACAGATACAATCAGACAGATGGTTTGTAGGGCAGCCGGCCGCCCGACGGCCGAAGAACGTGCGTCGAGTAATTGGCCGGCGGTGTTTCGCGGTGAGAAACGAGGTTGGGTGGTCGCCGCAGCGGGCGATGTCGTGGCCAGGCGGCGGAGGGCAGCCGCGGACGGACGCTGTGATTGGGATGCACCCGAGCTGGCTGCACCGCGCCTGTCTCTTCTCATAAACCCCTGTCTCCAGCTGCAGCCTCCTCACGCTCGTGTGCCCTCTCCCGCCGCCGACGCTCTCCTCCCGCCCGCCAGCCAGCACCAGCTCGTTCCCGGCCGGCATCAGAAAACTATTACGCGGCACACACCGACTGGCCCTGCCTACGCCTCCGACTATTAGAGCACCCAGTCCACCTTATTACGTCCCCGGCCCCGACACCCCAGGACAACTCACACCCTCACCACCACCACCGCCGCTCGCCGCCGCCGCACCCCGCAATGAGCAACAAGGGCCGCACCACCCCCCGCGTCGTCTGCTGCGCCATTCCCATCGCCCGCGCCGCTGGCAAGGTCCTCCTCATCACAAGCCGGAAACGGCCAAATAGCTGGGTCTGTGAGTGCTCGTCCTGCTGCTTTCTCGTCCTGTTCTTCGCCCCCACACCCCTCCGACCCTTTTCTCCCCTCCCTGTCGTTTTTCGCGCTGTCGAGCCGCAACTGACCGTTTGTTCCCCGCCGCGCCCGCCACCACTCGCCGCCGCAATCCGCCGCGCTTCAGTGCCAAAGGGAGGATGGGAGTCGACGGACGGGGTGCTAGAAGCAGCAGCCTCGAGAGAAGCCTTGGAAGAAGGTCTCACCATTTATCCTTAACCCGCACGATCCCCATTCCTGACGTGCTCCCCGTCACATTCTGCATATCCCATCTCCTGCAGCGGGCGTGCGAGGCAAAATCACGCGATTCGTCACCACAATACCCTCGGCGTCGTCAACCTACCACTTCTACGAGCTCGACGTCGCCGACCTCGACCAAGAGTGGCTCGAAAGCAAGGAGCGGAGACGCGAGTGGGTGGACTACTCCGAGGCGATCAGGAGGCTCGCGTGGAAGGCAGAGCTCGCGCAGGGGCTCTCGCTCTCGTCTCTCGCCCCGCCGCGGCGGTAGTCGCCCCGCCCCCGAGCCGCGTCCGCACACCCAT
Source organism: Bjerkandera adusta (assembly GCA_027924225.1). Lineage (NCBI taxonomy): Eukaryota > Fungi > Basidiomycota > Agaricomycetes > Polyporales > Phanerochaetaceae > Bjerkandera > Bjerkandera adusta. The sequence continues at coordinate 76,983 of BSCZ01000348.1, forward strand.
CCGCGCAGCCATCAGCCAGGCCGACATAAAACGCGGTGGCAGCAGGGCCATCCCCTGCCTCGACCCGACGGACGCTCCAGCGACAATCCTCCACCGCTTCGGTCTTTCGCTGCGCTCATCTCTCTTTTATTCGCACGCATGTTATCATCTAGAGCCCCCAGTATACTTTGCACTTATCGTCCCGTTCAGAGCCTTTACATCGTCGCAATGCATATCCTACCCCACTCATATTACACTATCCCGCATCCGACACCACTAGCAGATCGTTTGCCGTCCTTGTCCCTGCGCTCTCCCTCGCCACGGCTGAATTTGCTATCGTGTATACTACCTTCGCGTCGAGTATTCGACTCTATTCCCCCCTTTTCGTAGCGTAGAGGTTTCTAACAGGTGTTGTCGATGAAAATTCGGAATACGTGCGAGCGGTGCATATGCTGAGGTGTCGGGTGAATGGGTAGATGTTTTGTTCGCCTATTGTTCGACTGACTGCCGTCCTCCTCCGTCTTATAGGTGTACGATGACCGCGATTATTAACACATGCGTCGGCAGGCCCAGCGACCATCCACAGCCTCAAGATTATTCCTCGCGCCTTTATATGAACGTGCGCCTTTCTTCCAGGTGCGCTGCACATTTTCTTTTCGCTTTTTGTTCCTGACCACGCAGCACACGCAGATACACGCGGGACGCCCGCCGCGGGTCTGCAGTAGGCGCCGGGCTCGTCGTCGTCCTTGGCGGGGTCAGTAGTGCTCGCTGTCGCCGACAAGCTCGACGGCAAGCGTCATTGCGCAGTGCCTGTACCGCACTTCTCTTCCAGATAACCCCGCCCACCACATGGTCACCGCTAGTCAAAGTGTCGGCATCACTCTGTGCCTGCACCCACTAGCGCCAATGCGCGATATGAAACCGAGGCCCACGTTCATACCACCTGCCCCAGCGCGGTCGAGATAGCTTGGGAGTTCCGTCGTCCATGCCGTATATAATTGCCTAGATATTCCTCGACGTCCCGCGGCCCCCCTTCTAGCCGACGTCGCCTCCCCCGCACCCAGCCCAGGCTCTCTGCACGATGCTCCGCGCGTTCCTCGCCCTCCTCCCGCTCGTGTCCCTCGCTGCATCTGCAAGCGTTCCCGGCAGCGAGCTCTCCGCTCGGGACGCGGCGTTCGACGTCTCTACGCGTCTGGGGAACCTCTCGCCGTACCACGATGCGTCCGTGCCCGCGGGGATGACCGCAGAGCTGCCCGCGGACTGCACGGTCGACCAGGTCATGCTGGTGCGCCCCCCTGCGACTGCTCACACGACCACCTCGCGCGGTGCTCACCCCGTCATACCCATTTCCTTCCGCCGCAGATGCACCGGCACGGCTCGCGGTACCCGCTGTCTTCTGAGCTGGTGTCCATCACGAACCTCGTCGCGAAGCTCTCGAACGCGTCCGCGGCCGTGCAGAAGGCCCGGCTCCCGCAGAGCATGGCCTTCCTCAAGGAGGGGTACCACTCCACTTTGGGCCACGACGATCTCACAGCGCCTGGCCGGCGCCAGCTGTTCGACCACGGTGTCCAGTGCGTGCCTTTTTTTCGCAGCATCCTCGCCATCCCTTTTCCCTTTTCCCTTTTCCCTCTTAATTAATTAATGAAAATCCTCGGTCAGATTTGCGTTGAAGTACCCGCACCTGCAGGCGACGGAGCTGCTTGTGGGGTATCAAGACCGAGTGAGTCCGGATCGACGGTTTCGGTGGATGGCTTCTTCGTTCGATCTGGGATGCTAAGTTTGTTGGATAGGTTCTCGAGTCGGCGCAGTGGTTCGCGAACGGCTACTTTGGCCGGCAGTGGCCGTCGCTCAACGCGACCGCGTTCAAGACCATCGCCGAGGACAACGTCACCATCTCGTGGATCACGCCCATGGACACCTGCAAGAACTGGCAATACGCCTACGGCAATAACGTACGCCCCGCTCTTCGCTCTTACATCAACGCAGATCTCAACGTCCTGTTCGTGCAGCTCACAGTCGAATGGGGCGCAAGCTACCTCCCGCCGATCGCAAAGCGGCTGAACAAGCTGCTGCCGGGCGTGAACCTGACGACGGCAGACGTGCACGGCGCGCTGTACGCGTGCGCGTACGACCTCGCCGCGCACGGCGTCTCGCCCTGGTGCGCCGCGTTCTCGCACAGCGAGCTCGCGGACTTTGAGTACGAGCTCGACCTGCTCATGGTCGGCGCGTTCGGGTACAACCTCCCCGGCGACATGGGCCCGCTCCTCGGCAGCCTGTTCGTGAGCAAGCTCGTGGAGCGCTTCACGAACGCGACGGGCGACGCGCGGCCGATTTACCTCGAGTTTGGACATGATACTACGATTGATATGGCGTTGACTGCGTTGGGGCTTGCCAAGTGCGTGTTCCTCAGTTACCTTTTTTTCGTGAGTGTCGGGCGCTGATGGGTGGATGTGTGTTAGGGACACGCCGAAGCTCTCTGCAAAAGGCCCCGTCAAGGCGAACCGCAAGTGGCGCACCGCACAGCAGGTGCCCTTCGGCGCACAGATGACCTGGGAGAAGTTCTCCTGCACATCTTCGTGCGTACTCCAACCCGCTTCTGCCTCGCCTCTGCCCTCCCTGACAACATATTCGCATCCTGGTAGATTCAAGGGCCCGCAGATCCGCCTGATGCTCAACAACGCGCCCCTCCCGCTTACGCCGTGCAAGCGGATGGACAAGAAGCACGGCTCGTGCGCGCTGGACGACTTCGTCGCCGTCAACGCCTTCTCGCGTAATATCACCTGGGGCGACGCGGCGTGGAACGCCACCTGCGGCAACGCTGGATTCTAGACAGGCTGTCCCGCAGACAGACAATCTACGATACCTATTCGTGTAATCTCTTTGTATAACCCCCTGCACCATTAATGTTCCCTCACGAGCGGATCAAAAATCATTAACATCGATACATCATGTTGCGCAAGCAGTAAAAAAAGAGTCGGTGCCTCAAATTACAACAAACTGAACCCCAGAGAGAAGAATCGAAAAACGTTCGGGGCCAATTACACCGTTGGGTTGCGTTAATATACAGGTAAATACAGGGGGGGAGTAGCAATGTACGCGCGGCGCGGTTCGTCAGCGGTATCCATAATTCAAGCAGCATGCAGCCCGTGCGTAAGATCGTTTGTGTCAGTCGCCGTGAGACTAGTCATCGCCTCCACCATCATCGTCGCCTTCACCCCAGCCCGTGCCGCCGTTCCACTCGCGCTCCCAGAGCGGAACACCTTTGTCGTCAAGGTGATTGGGCGAGCACACGAGGGCTGGATGGCCGGGGCCGAGGACGGAGCGCGCTTGCTCGAGCCGCCGTTTTAGGCTGAGCCGGTCGGCGAGAAGGTCGTTCAGGTGGTCGATGGCTGATGAAAAGAATGTAAGCATGATGTGTGGGCAAGGAGAGCGTAAATGTGAGAGAAGAGTGAATGCGAGGAGGCGACAGTGGTCAAAGAAAAATCAACAGGGGTGAATACGCACTCTTTTGCAAAACAACATTCTCGCTCTTGGGGCCTGCTCTTCCGTCTGGTTTCTCCGGATCTTCGGCAACGGCGCCCTTTGCCTTCCGCTTACGCTTCCGGCCCTTGTCCTCTTCTGCAGCGCGAGCCGCTGGTAAGAAAGAAAGTGAAAAAATAAGTCTTCGAGCACACGAGACACGACTGAGTGCATGCGTACCAATTTCCTCCTCCACCCTTATCGCCTCACGAAGCGCAGGGACGGCCTCGCAAAGCGCATCGTACCCCTTGCGGATGTTCGCACGGCGCTTCTGCTCAGACTGGATGTGATTCGCCCGTTTCTGCGACGGCGAGAGCAGCGCGGGCTTCGCGCCTGAGACAGACTCGGTGACGGTGGCGGTGGATGCCGTGGACGTGGTCGACGACGCCCGCGTGGCACGCGTGCGAGGGAGGCCCGCCGACTGGGTGTCGAGGGAAGAGGGGGACGTCTGGCGCTGCGGGGCCTCGGACGCCCTCCGCCGCTTGGCAGACGACTGCCCGGGCACGTCAGGCCACGCCTCGTTGTCGACTGGCAGCCCCCGCTTCGAGCCCGCGGACGCGGTGCGCGCGAGCACGGCCGGCGCAGAGCCCGCTGAGAACGGGTGGGGGCGGGCGAGGGCGTCGGTGAGCGGCGGCGGGGGAAAGGGGAAGCCCTGGGCGGCGTTGGACGGCGAGCCTGTGTTGTCATAGGGATGTGGGGAGTGCTCGTGAGGGGGCCCGAAGAGGCCCTGGGAGGGGGAGTGCCGGGTGCTGCCCAGCGCTTTGCTGGAGGAGGAGGACGGAACGGCAAAGCCGTAGGTGTACGTCTGCGCCTGCTGCTGCTGTTGCTGTTGCTGCTGTTGTTGCTGCTGCCGCTGCCGCTGCTCGTGCTCGCCCTGGAAGCTGGGCCAGCTGCTCGTCGTGTGCTGGCGAAAGTCAACGAAAGGGTCATGGTGGGAGCGCGAGTCGGCGGCCTCGAGAGACATGAGGTCCTTGGTCGCCTTCGCGAGGGCCTCCTTGCCCTGTGCGGGGTTGAGCGGGATGCGGTCGGAGGGCAGGGCACTCCATTCGAGGACGTCGCCAAAGTCGACCGAGTTGGAGAGAAAGCCGTTGAAGGCGAGAGCCTCGGATTGTGTGAGGAGAGCCATTTCCCTCGCGGCGCCAGAGCGACTGCTGCAACTCGAGAGGCTTGTGATTCCGCCCGTCCCCACACTTCGGCATTCCCCGACGGTCTGCCCCGCATCTCCCCACACTCGCTCAGATCCAATCTCACTCTGCCCATTTGTATATCAACGCAAGGTGGTATCGATTTCAACACACGCTCATAAATACAGCAGCTAATGTTACAAATGCATTTGTGTTCGTTCCCAGCACCGCAGCTCACCGCTGCCCGTACGCCTTCGTCTCGTAGCCCTCTGCAACACACGCGTGAGACTCTGCAGCTCGCAGTTAGGCTAGATCGAAACTCACTCTTGCCGATGATGACATTGCCTGGATCCTGAGGCTTGTTCGTGAGGTAGTTCTCGAGGATCGACCGTGTGCCCGCCGCGTAGCGTGCCTGCGCGTCGAGGGTCGTGCCAGAGTAGTGCGGCACCATGCCGTTGCCGCCGCCGAGTGGGTTCTTCACCGTGCGCCAGGGGTGGTCGCGGGGCGCGGGCTGGACGTTCCAGACATCGCCGGCGTAGCCTGTGCCCACAGTCAGTCTCACCACCGTCGTCCTTTGCTACGCTTCAGCTCACCGTTGAGAAGCCCGCTCTTGACTGCCGCAGCAACATCGTCCTTGTCGCAGATGGCGCCACGGGCGGTGTTGACGAGCCACGCGCCCTTCTTGAAGGACTTCAGAAGCTCCGCGTTGACGAGCCCGCGCGTGCCCTCGTGCAAGGGGCAGTTGACCGTGACCACGTCGCACTGTCATCCGATAAGCCTCTGCCGTGCCCGCGACGCCAAACCCAATGAGTGAACTCACTTGAGAGACGAAATCCTGTGGCGCAGATCGCTGATCAGCACGCGCCCACACACAAGACGCGATCCCACAGAATGCCTACCTTGAGGTCAGTCACCCGGCGCGCGCCCACCTCCTTGGCGGCATCTGCGGAATGGAGGCTGTCAGATGACGGCGATGGCGGCCCTAGCAGCGGTGCACTCACGTTCTGGCAGGGCTGAGTAGTCGTAGTACAGCAGCTCCTTGCAGTCGAATGGTTTCAGGCGCTGCAGCACGCGGAAACCGATCCGCCCAGCACCGATCGTGCCGACGACCTTGCCCTCGAGATCATACGCATTCCGTGCGATGTCCGAGACCTGCCAGTCTCCGCGCTCAATCATCTAACAAACACAACAATGGTGAGCGCCACATTCAGTTGTGTTTGGATCCATCAGGGGTGCTGACCTCGTGAGCGGGCGTGAAGTTCCTGACGAGAAGAAGGATGCTCATGACGACATGCTCAGCGACGGACACGACGTTCGAGCCCGACACCTCGAGCACCTCAATACCATGTTCGACGGCGGCATTGAGGTCGACGTGGTCGGAACCGACTCCCGCGGTGATACAGATCTTGAGGTTCTTGGCCTATGACGGAGAGTCAATACTGGCTCCTATTAATAAGACGCGCCGATCTCACGCACCTTCTCCATAACCTCACGGGTGAGATATCCGGGGTGGAAAGGGGTAGTGATGAGGACTTCGGCCTGGGAATTCATTAAGCATACTGTATACCCGCCAAAAGAAGGCCGTACGCACATCGACGATGTGCTTTTGGAAGGCACTGTCGGGTCCCTCCTTGTCGTCGGACACCTGGAAGGCGATGTTAGACATGATCGTCTCCGATCGACACGGATGCGGACTTACGATGAGTTCGTGGCCTTCCTTCTCGAGCCACTCGCGGAGGCCGAGCTGCACAGCACAACGGGATGAGTCGTAATTACGGTTGGCGCGTCGCGCAGGGACGTACCTGGTTCTCGGTGGTACCAAGGAGACGGGGCTCCTGGCGGGCAGCCTCACCGCCACTGTAGAGAATAGCGAGAACCTGTGGTTGCACGGTGAGCGACGAGTCTAAATGACGCGACGCGTGCGTACCTTCATGCTGAATGTGTCGGGATAGGGGTTGGTGGATGTGGCGTAGACAACAAGGGGGAGTGCCTGTGTGGGAGAAACAGACAGGTAGGTTGGGCCCCCTTATATATGTGCACCAAGTCTGCTTAGGGCCTAGCCATGGGTCATGAGAGAGGATTGCTTTGAAACCTTCTGTACCATCACCCTTTCGAGAACTCGCGAGCGGCCGGAAGCCCCTGCAGAGAGCGGCACTGGGCGAAGTCTCCTGAAGGACAGTCACGGGTCGCGATCGACCAATGGAAAGCGCGAAGCGGGACTGCCGCTCGGGGAACGGTAGGAGCAGGGGAGACCTGGCAGGACGCGTGAAACACCGCCACGGTATGGAGGAGGCATCACGCGTCCGAGCGACACGAAACCACCCGCCGCGCAGGGGTGGCAGGCAGCAGCGGGCGGGGTGGGGATTCCGAGAGAATCCGAGGCAGCTCAGGTGGTGCAGCGGTCGTGGCTACCAATCGCCCGGCAAGCACTAGTCGCTGTATTGTCCCTGCGCGGACGCTCCCACCATCAGCCCCAATTGAACAGGTGGTGTGTCTATCAACGCCAAGTTGATAGTCCGCATTCACAGCAGCCCCCTGCGTCGACGCCCCAGCCGCCTTCCTGCAGCGTCCCACCGGGCATCGCGAGCCACACCGAGAGCCCCAGCGGCGACCGCGACGTTCCCAGGGCCCCCTGCGCAGGGGCCAGCCAGCCTGCTGTTGCGTGTCCAGGGCCTGCCGCTGACTCAGGGCGTGTTCAGGCCGCACTCACCATCATCCCATCGCGAGAAACGGCACTCTACGCAGGACATCGCGAGGCGCACAATTCGTTGTGCCGCCGGACGCCTCTGCGATAGGCATGTGGGAAGCGCAGCCGCATGGCCTGTGACCGAACTACGACGCTTCATACATGCCCCGCGCCCAACCTGCCTTGCACGCCTCCTCGTTTGACCCCTCCGCAGTGCAATATGGCCCGGGAATACCGCGACTCGCGCCGTAGATCGTGCGCGAAATCAGTTTCTCTCCCCAGGGTTGCCGCGGTCGGAACAGACAGGAGACTCCAGAGACACAGCACCAGAGACAATCCGAGGCAACCAGGGAAGATACGGGATCGGAATAAGCACAGGCCACAGCGCGCGGAGGTCGACGACAGGAGAGAGGCGTTTTGCCCGCCCGTATTTGGCAAACACCGCCGCCCACATTGCAGGTCAATCAACGAGCGCCCCAGTGCTTGTAAAACGAGTGTCGATTGTACAGAGGTACAGGGGGAGTACAGTACAGTTATGTGCGGAGCTATGCAAATAAACAACCAATCGTGAACACGATGGGAGAAAGAGTGGGAGAATAGCCTAGTAGAACCGACAGAACCAGTGAGAGCGAATCAAAGCGTGCGCAAGAATACAATCCGGATATTACAACGGTATACGGCCTGTAGAGTAGGGCGGGTCGAGAATACGGGGTCGAATGAAGTGGCGTAGAAAGCGAAGGCTCTAAAATTCAGAAAGGGAGACTCATACGAGTGCAGCTTCCTTCAGGTAGACGCGGAAGATGGAGTCCCGAACGTTCGTGATGATTCGTTGCGTTGCCTTCTTGTCCTAATGTCGCAGCCCTCATTAGCTACTCCCACGCTGTGTTTAGTCCGAACGATCTACGTACCACGACGTTAGTCAAGTGGGTGTACAGCACACGCATGTTCTCGTTGTTCCGCTTGTGTACCTGAGTGAAGTGGGCGCGGAAGTAGCCTACTACGGATTCGAACTCGTTTGGACGGTCGCCGTAGGAAGTGATGCTGGAGAGCGGTCAGGAAGAGTAATATGAAACAGGAACTTTTCCACGCACTACTTCTTGACTTTGACGTCCCGCTGAAGTTTGGATTCAAGAACATCCGTCTTATCTGATCGTGGTCACCTAATGAGCAGCCGTGTCTCCACATCAAACGAAGGCTCAGACTCACTAAGGAACAGCACAAGGTGGGCGTTCTTCAGAAGCTGATTTGAACACACTTGTGTGAAAAGTTGGAGAGAGTCATCTATCCGGTTCGTCCTCGGGTCTTCCTCCAAATACTACGATCAGGCGGTCAGAATATGTTTAACGAACGATGACTTCGAACGAATCACCTGGTCGAATGCGCTGACGGGAGCCATGAAGATGATAGCGGACCTGTGAACGCAATTCAGTCATACGCGTTCGAGTCGAGTTACGACTATACTCACGCGTCGTCAAAGTACGGTATCCATGTGTGTCGCTGGCCTCTGGCACCACCCACATCATACAAATGCCAGGTGACCGTGCGGCCATGTAGAGACACATCAAATATATGCTCTTGAACTCCCATAGTTTGGATACGAGCATGCAGAATATCATCTGAAACACAGTGATGAGTTAACAAAGTACGAGACGAGTGGAATGTACTGACCTGTTGTTGGCATATATCCAGGGGTTGAAACACGCTCGATGTTGTCGAGGAAACTAGTGATAAAATCGTCAGGTACGATAGAACCAAGAACGACAGGTAACTTACTACTCCGCCCACTCCTCCAAACGAAGGCGTCTCCTGTCTCGCAGCCGCTGAACGGTAGGATGATCCCACAGTTCCCGAATATCCTCTTTGGACACACTGAGGATGTTCGCGACGTCCTCGATGAGCTTATCCTTTTCCCCAACCTTGGTTCGACCGGAATCCACGCTTCTTCGAGGCATCGCATTCTCCAACGAGCTTCTCTGCCCCGTGAAACTGCTCCGCTCGCGGTTCTTCGATTTGCCCAACAAAGACCGGGCTTGCCAACCTGAACGAACGAGCACGTTTCCGGCCTTACTCGAGGTCGGCGACGTGGATCCGCCACTCAAACGCTCAGCCAACATTGATTCCGCAGCGATGAGTGGGGAGAGGCGGTAGCGCAGAGCTTTGAGTTGGCGCTCGACAGCGGACGTCGTCGAAGAGGTCTGGGAGCCATCCATGGGGTCGTCCGAGCTCTGCGAACCGAAGCCGTTGCTGTCTGGCGTGCCGTACGCGTAGTCGACAACCTGTCCGTCTTCTTCAAATTCCCCATAGGCCTCGATGACTTCGAATATCCGCCGGACAGGCCGCGAGATGTTGTAGTAGACCACTGGACGCCACGAGAGTCGTTCTTCCTCGAGAGCGTTGGGGTTGTACATCAACTGGAACTGCTTTTGCAGAGTCGACTTGCCGGATTCGGCCTGGCCAAGGAGGAGTAGCTGCGGTTGGACACGTATGAGCGACACACCCCGAGTAACATGGTAGACGACGCGTGGAGGGGACCACCATTTCCCCCTGAGGTTCTCGTTCCAGAAAGCGACCGTCGAGGGGCCCCCGATTCAAAGAACGATTGCCGGACGCAATAACAAACGCGACTTCGCTTCGCTCATATACAAACAACTAGAGTGCATACACACCTTGACGTCCTCCTTGTGCTTCCTGAATAGCTTTTCATCCATGCGAATCTTCTCGTCGATGCTGTCGCTGACGCGCTTTGCCTCGGCCTCGCGTTGGAGCCTGAGCTTGCGGTCGCCGTCGCTTTCGCCGGGGGGCGGGCGTAGGATGGCGGCTATGGGGTCACCATACTCGGTGGCGATGCTATGAACGGAGGGCGGGCGCGTGGTAATCATCGCCGTGGGCGTCGTCGGGGCGGTGAGGGGGAGGGGGGAGACGTCGAGGACGACGGCGGGCGGGGTGATGGGGGGAGGACAAAAGAGCGGATTTGTATTGCGGGTGGATTTTCATCTTTATGGAAGAGAACACAGCGTCCGCACGAATATCGAAGTGATGGAAGGCTTCTCTCACGTCACCACAGGCCACCGTCCATTCCCAAAATGGACGGGCGCACGTCCCCGATGGCAACTCTGACCGCCGTGCCGCCCGAGCCAGCCGGATATGGAGGCTCGGCCGGCGAGGGCACGCCGGCCAACAGCTTCGTGGCGCTTTCTGGCGCCGACGGACCCAGTTTCGTTACTTTGACTCGGTTCCTCGCCGACGCTGCTCATGGTCAGTCTATTGTCTGATTGATCGTCCAGCCACTCACCGCCCCGCCAGTCTGTCACTCTCCATACCACCCACGGCGAGCTCAAGGTACGCGCATGCCCCGCCTACCCTCCCACACGCACCGCTGACTATGCCCTCAGATCGAGCTCTTCTGCGAGGCCGTCCCCAAAACAGTCGAGGCTCGTTCTACCCCGCTCGCCGTGGCACATTCACTCGCTCATCATACCCATCTATCACAGAACTTCCTCGCGCTATGTGCCTCGGGCTACTACGACAATTGCCTCTGGCACCGCAGCATAAAGGGCTTCATGATCCAGACCGGTGACCCCTCCGGCACGGGAAAAGGCGGTCAGAGCATCTGGGGAAAGCCTTTCGCTGACGAGATACGCTCGACGCTCAAGGCAAGGATGCGCACGCGCTTCCCACACTGTAACCGCAGGCTGACAACGCGGCGTGATAGTTTAACAATCGCGGGATTGTAGCCATGGCCAACTCTGGTCCCGACACTAACAAGTCGCAGTTTTTCGTGACCTTCGCAAAGCAGCCTCACCTCGACGGCAAATACACCATCTTTGGAAAAGTCGGTTGTTTCTCTCTGTCTTTCGCGGTCTTCTAACGCCACCTGCAGGTCATAGACGGTGCGGATTCGACGCTGGATGCAATGGAGCGCGTGCCCGTGAACCCAAAGAACCGGCCCCTCAACGAAATCAAGTTGACCCACGTAGGTTTCCAGCTCCCATCGCCTTCTGCCACTCCGTGCCCGCTCACCCTGCCACAGGTGACGATACACGCCAATCCCCTCGCTGATGCCCAACTGGTTGCCCGCTGAATGTGCGTTGCGCGCCGTACTGTGATTGAAACCCGGCCAGCGACGATCCGAATCTCAAGGTTACGTCCGGCCCCTCTGACGCTTACTCCGGCCACGGTTTCTCATACGCTATTTGACACCGTGACAAACGGATCGCCGTGCAACCCTAGGCCCACCACCTCGCCGAGGGGATGAGACATTTTTGTTGGCCTCGTTTAGGATTCATTACCCGCCAACTGCACGCTTTGTACGCTCGTGTATCAACTGGACTGTCACACAACTTCATAAACATGTTCTACGCGCGTTGCCAGGTACAATCCTAGTCCGCTGCACACACGCTGCGACATGTCGGGACGCCACCAGCGGCTTCCATTCCACCACTAAATCTTCAACAAACCGTCTCAGACAATCTCCGCCGTGCCGGACTCCGACATTCGCCTGCGCCCAGACCAATATGACGGTGCCGGCGCCGTTATCCCCTACCGAACGAGATCAGGCACCAGATAGAGACTCTGTTGTCCTGACTGCCAACAGCGAGCCAGCGCCGCCGATCCACCTTTTCGTCTGGGCTCATTTCGTCTTCCGAGTCTTCCAAGTCGTCCGAGCCGCCCTCGGTCGCGCGACCAGACGGACTCTCCCCCGTATAGCGCGCAAACGCGACAGCTTGGCAGCTTGACTTGTGGTAATCCAAAGTTCCGAGCGGCTTCAGTGATTTCGTAGAGTATAGTCGAATTCTGGGAACTCTAGGATTAGTGAAAGCTTCGGATGTCTACAAAGGCTGGCTTACTTGCCATCCCATCCCCCGACGGCGCACACGCGGCCGTCGTCGCGGATCGCGAGCGACCCGTTGCCCGGATTCTTCATTCGTGTCGCCGAACAGGCTCTCGAGATATCCTCGGAACCCTCAGCCTGCTAGACAGAAGTTAAACCTCCTCCGCAGACACAGTATCACTCCACCCACCAATAAATCGTACCGCCCGATCAGATGATCTGCGGAGACGGTGAGCGCGAAGGCACCGTTGTTCGATACGGCCATGGCCATGACTGTCCGGAACGTTCAGACAAGCATAGACTCCAAGATGTGGGGTGGGGCCTCACCGGACTCGACGTGGAGCTTCGCCGTCCAGACGCTCTCCCACCCAATGCCTTCGATTGACGGCTGTTCGCCGCGCGTGTACTGCCGGAGGGTCACGCTCCCGTTTTCATATGCGCACAATAGGCGTAGTTGCCTTCTGCTAGAGTCGTCCGGCGGTGGTCCATATAATAATTGCATCGACATGATGATGCCTGGGAAGCACCGTCAACTATAGCGTCGATTCCGCGGTTAATAGTGTTTAGAAGGCCGACTCGTACCTATTGGGTTTGGACCCCGACCATCAGAGCTGGTGGGCTGCTCACGCTTGCCGACGGCAGCGTGTATACGCTTTTGCGAGGGAAGCTCCCATATATCTGCCTAGAACGACGTGAGTCCCCTCGGTCGCGAATTGCACGCAAGGGTAGGCCGAACCATGGACGACTCTAGTAGGTTTGGAAGCGCGACAAAGGCCGAGTCACGATCGTCCCCGGACTGCATAAGCGAGAAACGACAGTAGTTCAACGCGTTGACGTCCATCGAGTACCGCAACGCGGGGGACGAGAGCCCAGGTGTCGCCGCGGACTCTACCACTGTCGTCGCGGCGTCCTTGACTAAACTCCACACGTGCAATTTGTTGTCTCTGCCATGACTACATGTACGTTATTAAGGTATCTCAAACCCAGGCAAAGGAATGCGTACGTTATAACCTGACCATTCCACTCCTCAATCCCGAGAATGCCGTCGTTGTGGGCCTGCCATTGCGCCAGAGGTCGCAGCGACCGCGTCGAGGTCACGACGACATGGCCCTTCGAGTCGCCAGAATAGAGCCTCTCGTTGTCTTCTGAGAACCATAACGCGTTGACGGGTGCGAGGTGCGCGCGCAAGAGGTGAGTCGGGGCTGGTGGTGGTGGGATGCCGGACATCTTCGACCTGATTGGATGGCGTGTCTTCCCTGATGTGCTGCGTTTTCCCACGACGTATCATCATCGCTCAGGGACGCGATTGAATTACACGACTGTATGGTAAACAGTAGGAATCCACTACAGTATAGAGAAGTTGGAGTGCTTCGGTCTAAGATATCGGGGATACAGCGAGCGGGGACAGAGGGTTCTCTAGCAGAGTGTACGTGTGGAAAGTCCATGCAATGAGATGCCAAAGAGCTGTCATGGCTTTGTGGTCTATGCGGCTGCGCTCTTCACGGTATTTGATTCGGGGAGACGGTCCTGGCTTAGATGACTGACGTTGTCGCAGGGGTTGTGGCAGACAAGCCCTCGAATGCGAATGTCTGTGAAAATGATAAGTACAGTTGCATACATGTGGTTTTCGTGAAATCAGACGCACCGTAGGGTATGCGGTGCCAAATTGGGCCATGAACATCTCAGGGTCAGCAGTCATCGCATAAGCCTCCGCGCTCGGGACCCACAAGGCAGTGAGGTTGCTGATAGCTATATAAACATTTCGCATTGAGTCCTAGGTCAGGGATGGGAGAAGAGAGAACGTACTGCCATCGCTGTTGACCCACTGGGGTGTGATGGCCCCGGTGACCCTGTCTACGACCCAGATGGCAGTCTCAACGCCCTCGGAAATACCGCTGGCAGCAGAGAAGGAATTAGGCACGGTTTGAGCAGTAGATCCAGCAGGGACTGTGGGTTACACGAACGTCAGCAGCCAGGAGCTACAGCAAACAATGAATACGCACCCTCAGACGCCGCGCCACCGATGTATGCGTAGTTGATCGAGCCAGGTTTGAGGTCGCTGCCGGAGGAAGCGAAGCCGAGGATACCAGCCAAGACGGGGTACGCGCTGAGTCCGTTCTGGTGACCAGCATTATCAGCGAAACGAAATCCAGACGAAAAGGGCAAGAAAGATGCGTACAGTGGTGGTGAGAGTGTACGGCGTGGACGCGTCATCACCGCTGCACGATTCGAAGGCGACCAGGAGCGCAGCGTTCGAGTCGGTGGTGGGTCCGTACTCCCCGAAGCTGTTCGCCTGAGACCAGATATAGCCGTTAGGCTGCTGCGAGTTGCGTGCAGAGATTTTTCCGGGAACGGACGAGCAGGTGGCGGCGGGAGGGGCAGATGACGACGGCGCTGCAGACGAAGCAGGCGCGGAGGGCTCGACGGAGGACGACGGGGGCGCCGGGATGGCGGAGGAAGGCTCGGAGACAGTAGGCGCTGCAGACTCCACCGAAGATACGGGCGTGGGGGAAGCACGAGCATGGAGTTGACCTCAAAAATACGCTTCAAAAACAATTCTGGTGCACTTGGTAGGAATGACTGAACGCTTACTTGGGCTGCGACGGTGCGGCTTGTTAGGGGTCAAACCACGGGCGAACCTCTCAGCGTTCGTCATCCGCTTCCTCAGCGTGGACGACAAAGGTATCGGCTGGATATCGGTGGGGTTGAACGACAGGCCTCCATCGCGAACGCGGAGTGCAGGCGAGGGAGAAGGAGATGGGAACGCAGAAGCCGAGGAGGCGACAAGACCAGCGACAGCGACACCGCCGAGAAAACGAAGGAGGGCAGACATTTCAGCAAAAGAGTGGAAGTCTACAGTAAGGACTGTGGGGTGCGGGAGCGCAAAGCCGGAGACGAGTCAACTGGACGAGGAGCGGGCAGAGAGACAAGACGTGCGCGTTGGCTTGCTGCGCTCTTATATATGAGCTGGCAGCTGCGTTCCTGCACTAGTGTAAGCTTATTGCCGCCAGGCACGCACCGGGTCCTAAAAAGACAAGGAAAGTTTTTGGCTTCGTATACAGCTCCAGTGCTGCAGATCCTGTCTGGACTAGACGTTAGCACATGTCAGTATCTCTCGTTCAACACAACATAGATAGAGAGCTTGGGGATATGTTCGCCGAAACATAGGCAGGTAAGTCAGATAGCGCAATGTTAGGATTCGATCGGTATGCGAACAAGTCGGGCAAGGTCGGGCTAGACTCTTTGAGAGGCGCCGGGCTAAATGACTGTGGGAAAGGGCGGGGTGATGCGCCTGATGGCGGTGGAGCTTTCCCCCGGTCGTCCCCACCTCGGGAGAGCAAGTGCCTCGAGTCCTTGAGCCCAGTTGCTTGTGAGAAAAGGCTATTTCAGAACCACCGGTCGCAGTAGCCCGCAAAGAAACCCGCATGCCGGTGGAAAAGCGGAGTCGACCAGGTGCCGTTGTCCGAGTAGGAAGGATCTTAAGTGGAGCGTTTGTACATCAGCGGAACAAGACGTGGCAGTCAACAACCACGTCTTGCGTTGCCTGCGAGGTATATATAAGCAATATGACCCCCATATATGCTCGTTACGAGCGCGTTTATCACCGCAGCCAGGTACGCACCGAAAGAACAATGATAACCACCGGCATGAGCCAAAAATTTCGGCGGCGTTGTGACCACGCAGTATGGTAAAGAACGTGTGAAAGTGCCATATGTCAGACCACTGTAACGCAACTGTAACGTCAGCGCAACACACGTACAGATGCCGCACTGTGCGGGCCGCTGGGGACATTCGAAAACTCTTGACCATGCGAACATACACGATGAATGTTACGTTTCCCTGGCAACGGAGGTCGGAATGTTATGAGCGGAGGCAGAGAGGAGCTTTCGCGCTTCTAGCGGGATAGCAAGCGTGGCGAGTGGAGCGATATGTATGCAAGTGACATGTCGTGTTCGCATCGCCTGCGGGGATTTCAGCGGATGTTCCAACCTGGCACCGACATACACAGTCTGCTGCGAGATGCAACACAACGATACAGCGATTTACGCTGGTCAACGTCGTGGAGTGTGCAAGAGGATGAAAAGCGAGTCTCGAGACCGAAATCCAACGTCTTCGTGGCGTTGATGGCATCCAGATAAGAGATCAAACCGAGATCGTTCCGTCCGATCCTCCGCACGCGGTTGCCACCGCCGGAGCTGCGTGCGCGCCGACAAAATTCTAGCAGGTCTAGCCGTGTTACTAGTCATACAGACCGAACAACAGACGGGGGAGATGATACATATGACACGTAAATGAACGAAAGCGCACTGCGGGTTTGTGTTGTGGGTATTAAATCGAGCACCAGCGCCAGCGGGTTTTCCGTATCAGTCGAACGCAACTCCCAGGAGTGCAGGCCGGGCGTATGCCCAGGGCGATGTCAGAGCAATAATATGACGTGAGCTAACGAGGAGAGAGTTGGTTCGTCGGGTTATCGCGTGTGAACGTAAGAACACGCACCGACAGCAGACAGATGCAGGGGTATCCATTTAACAAGAAAATCAGAAGTTGGACCAGGACATGACCTCGTCGCGGGTACCTGGCTCGGCGTCCAGGGTGATGGTCACGCCCAGACTGGCCGTGCGCATGGGGCGCTCGGCGCGCAACCCCTGCACGGGCTTCATAAAGCACCAAGCAGGGATCGCGCCGAGTTCAACCTCGCCAGGTTTGAACATGCTATCGCGGCCGACGATGCACCAACCATCATCAAACGAGTTCACCACTGAAACAACACGGTATCAGCACAGCGCCCTCGGGAACGCGCGGGTTTTGTCGCAAAGAGAAACGTACCGGTGAGCTGCTCGCCGAGCGAGATAACGAGCTCGTCGGGGAGCACGGGCGTGAAGGTCTGGCGAATCTTGCGTTTGTCGTGGAGTTTAACGGAGGAGATCGTGCTGGCGAAGGACGCGGTGGACGCGCGGTTGGAGGACTTGCCGCCGAAGAAGGAGTTGCGGCCCATGGAGATCCACGACGCGGTGGACTCGCGCTTCGAGCTGGCGGAGGTGGTGCTGTCGTCGCCGGCCGCGGCCGCAGAGAGCTTCCCGCCGCCGGTCATGAACGGCGCGAACGGGCGCGGGAGCTTGCCCTCCGCGGTGTACTGGTCGATGATCTGCTCGCGCGTGCCCGCCTTTTCGGGCATCACGACGCTCGGGGACATGTTTTCCTTGGAGAACATCAGCGTGCCGTTCATGGACAGCCCGCTATTGACGATGAATATATTTCGTGTCAGCATGATAAATGGAGGGAGAAAAACGCGAGTGCGAGCGCGCGCACCTCTTGGGGTCGCTGCCGCCCTGCACGAGCCCGCGGACGTTGAGGAACGCGGCGCCGCGCTCTTCCTCGCGCGACGCGGACGCACGCTTCCGCACGTAGCGGATAATCGCCCATACCGCGACAGAGCCTGCGAGGAGCGAGGCGACGACGATGCCAGCGATGAGTGTCGGCGTCAGCTTGCTGTTCTCCGTGGCCTGGTCGCCGAGGTTGGCGCGCGCGAAGACAGATGGAAGTTGGACAGAGGGGGCCATGGTTGATGAAGTCGGACGTCCGTCGTGAGAAGTTGGAGAGAGGAGGGCGGGGCGCGGTTGACGACGAGCGGGAGGGGGAGGGATACGGTAAAACGAATGTCGGGTTGTAAAGAGCGACTTGGAGGCTGTCAAGCGTGTATGGTTAGCGGAACCTGCAGGTCGGACGGGTCGTGCCCTTGAGGAAGAAGCCTGCAAGGGAGCTGGCGAAGCGGGCGATCCGACACTGCGAAAGATTTAAAGGGGGGCTCCCTGCAGTCAGTTGGAGGGTCGTTATGAGGTTGGAGATGGTTGCGCTGTCTCAGATCTCCCGAGCACCATGCGTACCAAAATGGCAAGTGTGCACGATCGGCGTCGCAACGGCGACACAGCTCGCAAGCGGCCGGGCTCGCGAGCACTCTCCAGACCTCACAACACATCGAGGAGCACTTGTAGACACCTGTATGACGTTGTGGGCCGCCAAGTTGGAGCGAGACATCTTTAGTACCCGCCACGGTCTGGTGTGCCCGTCAGCGCCGCAGTATCAGAGCTGGAATTATTTACTGGGCACAAAAGATCTCATATAAAAGGCCTGGTCGATGTCAGCACATCCCGAGGGCTCCGGTATGGCCATGCCTTCCTCGTACCTCTTGAAGTTCTTATGTCAGTCACAGCGGCCGGCATAACTTTGCACTGTGATGTGAAGTCATCTTCAAACTCGATCAAGATAGTATCACGACGGGATCTATCCTGAGTCAGGGTCATACAGATGTATTCAATAAATGGCTGTCCGAATGTATGGCCCATCGTGTTTCGCCTTGTGAGCCTCGTGTACAGGTACCCAGAGGTACCCGCAGATACCAACCCCTCGAAGGGTTTTGACCGCGACGACTTCAGTGGTAGCATTGCAAAGTGGACCCAGCGTTAGGATGATGGGTAAATGCAAGGTTTGAGTGCCGACGTCGAGTATTCTGATGACGACCCTCGAGATTGGCTTCGCTCATTGTCGACATTGATGAGGGTGGAGACTGAGTGGAGGCGGAGGGCCTCGGAAACCAAATCAGCTCAAATAGCAACCGGAGAAACGCACCTGCGAGTAATCGCACTGGCCAGCGTCCGGCCAAGCACTGTGCGTACGAGTTCTTCAAAATATGTTAGTTTCTAGAAGCCTGGATTTCTGCACATAAATAAGGGATAACCACAACGGGAAGAACAGAGATAATACACGACGGGACCCCGTCTGTAACTGTGTATGCTAGGTATATACAGCTACTTAGGTAGGGGGTAATCAGTAAGGTAAGGGGGTGGATAGAGAAAAGCGATTCCGGATCGAGATGGGCCGGATTGGCACGATGGGGGTGGAAGGGACTGTGCGGAGGTAACGATTGGTGGAGAGGTGCAGCGAGGGTCCAGCAGAGAGGTCGCAAGACGGTACAGTAACAAAGGGAGGTGGAAGCGAAGCCGACAGCGAGTATCAATCACCGTTGTTGATAGTTCGAGGTGGAAGTAGGAGTAGCAGGGAACTCCCGAGCGATGCCAATTTCGGAGTCAGCGATGCTGGCAGAGTACTGGGATGAAATCGATGGCTGCATCGAGACTCGTAGTCGTTCCTGGACCTGCTCTGGAGTGAGGTCGAGAGCGGCGATGAGCGACTGGATGGCGTGTGCCGACGGGAGGGGAGGCTCGCTTTCGCGGCTGGCGACAGATGCACTGTGGACATGAGAAACGAACCGGGGGACATCGGGCGGTTCTGATGTCTCCTGGAGGTCGGAAAACGGATCGATCTGGCTTTCGGCTTGGCTGACCACCCGAGGACGGACGGTAGCGCGGCTGTTGCGGCGGCTAGGCGTACGGCTGCTGGACCCAGCGCCGCGGCTGTTGCTACGACTCCGGCGACGATGCACTTCACCCGCGTTGAAGAACGGGTTTGACCTGCTCTTTCGCTTTTCTTCGGCAGAGTCGTCGAAGGGATTGTTGTCTTCGGATTGTATCGGGGAGTGTTCGACAGTGAGGACCTCGGCGGACTCCCAGCGGTGCAACTGCGATGGCATCGCTGGTGGTGTCATCTTTGCCACACCACCCAGCGTGGGCGACATCGCTCCAGACTCGATGCGAACGGAACGCAGAGAAAGGAAAGAGTCGTCCCGGACCGTCTCGCCGTCCCATGAGATGCCACTATCTTGACGTTGTGTGAAGGGCCGCTCTGGTTGCTCGAGCGACAGCTCCTTCGCAAGGTCGGGGTGATACTTGGAGAATTCGACGGGCGGCAGATCGAAGCCGTGCTCTTCCAGAGCTTTGGCCGTGCGCGTCGTGCGCATGCTCGGCGTCCGCTTTTTGAACATGGAGAAGTTCTTCTCGTCCACCTCTGCCTGGCTCATCTGCCGCGTCGGCTCCGACATGCCCTCCCACCGGTCCTCGTCCAATTTGTTCCACATCCCACTCCGTGTCCGTTGCTGATCATCCCTCCCCCGCGCGTTCCTGTTCTCGGCGACCGGAGATCGGGGCAAGTTGCGGGATTTGGTGCTCGGATGCCGCGACCACCAGATGAACACGCATACGACGAGAGCGAGGCCTGCAAAGGAGCCGACACAGGCTGCGACAACGGTGGACACGGCTACCGTGGAGCCTCTCATCGCGGCAGAGGCGGCGGTGGGACTGGGAGACGACGAAGAGGTCGGAGGAGCGTTTCCTGGGTTGGTGATTGTGGGAGTGAATGAGGTCGCTAACGGTGGTGCAG
Source organism: Bjerkandera adusta (assembly GCA_027924225.1). Taxonomy (NCBI): domain Eukaryota; kingdom Fungi; phylum Basidiomycota; class Agaricomycetes; order Polyporales; family Phanerochaetaceae; genus Bjerkandera; species Bjerkandera adusta. The sequence goes on from BSCZ01000348.1 coordinate 97,396, forward strand.
TTACTGGCCCGGCTGCTGCACTGGAGCCAAAGATGAGGTTGCTGTTCGTAAGCGTGCCAGAGACTATGCTGGCCCCGGTGGGGTCGAGGTCCTGCCGTTTGTGACGAGGTGTAAGACCCATGGTGGATATCGGGGTGTTAGAGAAAGAGCGACGACTGTAAGAGCATAGACCTGCTGCACGCAGTGTAGGAAGAAGAGAGGCGGGGGACGAAAAGCGACGTCTGGCGGTGGTGGGATCAGGTGTCAACAACTGACAATCAGATGTAGGAATGTTGGGGGCGCACCCGTGTGAGAAGAGCGTATCTCTGCGCGCCAGCCAAAGACGACGTGTCCGGCACCTCGAGCTCGACGAGGGCGACGATGAGAAGAGGGACAAGAGCGAGCTCGGGGGAGACCACCGCGAAACGGGGGATCACCTTCGCAACGCCGCCCCGGCATCTTGCGATCACGCCTCCGCAGTAGCGCTCGCCCTAACCACGTCGGCATTCTCGGGGACGAGTGCGACCAGCACCACCATCTTCGCCGCGCAGGGGAGAAATCTTCGCTGGCTCAGAGGTCGAAGGAGGTATTTGAGGCCGTCTGCGCTGAGAGTTGCTGTAGTCGTGCATACGGGCTATCACTATGACGTTGCCGAGGAACCAACGAGGACAACACGCTGCGGTGACCTCAGAAGCGTATCAAACTTGCAGGGTCCTAGATACACGAGCAACTGCGTCAGTTGCAGGTCTAGGGTAGATTCAGGTCTGTGAAGCTGTGTTCATCTAATACTACGAGCATACGGCTACGCCTGCTATTGAGCGCCTGGCGTATATGGTCATCGAGTACACTCATTGGGTCAAAGTCGGTTATCACGACAGCGATTGCGTCTTATGTACACGGAGGAACGCAGCGTGATCAAGCATTGGAACCAGGCAGGAGATTTGCCAGATATACCTGCAATTAGTTGCCGGATGACAAACGTACGCGGTATAGAACTGTACTTACTCGACTTGAACAAAGGACTCGCGGCAGCCCCGATGAGCCGGGTGAGCGCATGCATATTTTACGTGCGTTGTATGCACACACTTTGGGTCGTTATTAGAGTTGATCATGATATCGTCGGCTCGAAATCTGGGTTCCTAGTACCGCACACCTTCTCGCGATGCCAGACGCGATGGATAGTGATTCAGATATCATACTTACATCTAATGATAGAAACCGAACACAACGTGGGCTTTGTTCGTCTGATGTAGACAATCTTCGTACCCGCGTATTACGGCCATACTGTGGTATCCGCATAACTCTACAGTGCGGATGTCGAGATGCGTATTTTGCGTAGAGAATTGTCGGCTTTGGTCTGAATACACCTTCCGCGACACAAATGGCTGCTAGCATGGAAACCGACGTAACACAAACAACGCTTCAGTCCTGCCCGCGACGTGGGTATTTGGTAACGAAGACAAGAACTTTCCCATTGCGCGAGCGCGACAAAGGAACAGACAAAGCAGGCGAGAATTCAAGTATGCCGACGGAGAGCGAAACATGCACATAGCGCGCCCGAGCATGTGGCGGCAGCGTCGGTCGGGATGTCAACCATCTGGAGTTTGTCATAGAATGGTATGCATGCAGAGAAGACCGGGATGCATGCTACGATCGCTGGATATAGACAGAGGATCGCCTCATCGTACGTTGGGGAACGCGTGTTCGGGCTTGGGTATGGCCTGGGGAGAGAGCTGTGTGCTCGGGTTGCCGCGAGGCGGGAACAGCCTCGTCGGCGAGGAGGAGAGGACGAACGGAGGATGGGAGAGCGGATTTCGAGGCGCACAGGTTGTAAATGCGGAGAGGCGCCCGGGCACAGGGGCACAGCCTGGGAGAGCGGCCCATCTGACCTGTGGCAGCATCAGCCATGCTGCCTGGCAGCGATATCGGTCAGTGTCCGCTTGTGTCGCCCGTTATATAGGGCTCGTATGTTGTCTGAAGAGCGGAACCTCCCACAGATTGGTGCTGCCGCCGCTGCGAGCGGGCGTGTCGCGGGGGACGTCCGTGCAAAGTCGACAGTACGCGATTGGCACAGCATTCCCGCGAGGAAAGTTCTGACGCCTGGGACAGAGAGAGTTTGGCAGACAATTGCAAACTGGACTTGGTGCAGGCGCGGTGCTTTCCTGGGAGTCTGATTCACACCTCTGCGCACCGCTCCTGCTCGCCCACGCCCTCGATCCTGTGCCCTCTCCTCCATCCAGCCGGTGCTGCTCTCGGCTCATCCCACCCGGCACCCCTTGCGTCAATCAGCGCGCACCTCGCCTGTCGTTTATATTGCCAGCGCGCCAGTCCACCCAGCTGCCACCATGTCCGCTCCCTACGACATGAACTCAGTCTGGGAAGACCAGGGCGCCCCCCAGCTCGAGGACTACACCATCGACGGCTCCTTTAACATGGCCCAGCCCGCCCTCCAGCACCAACACCCGCGACGCCAGCCCGTCCAGCAGAGACAGGCCGCCGCCTTCGCCTACTCCCACCCCCAGACCTTTGACTTCACCGCCCAGGGCCCCCCACCACAGCCGATGGACGCGTCGAACGCGCAGGGATACTTTCCCCACACGGGCTTGCCAGCCAGCAGCCCCCCGCAGCCCCAGTACGCCGCGCAAAGCGACATTTTCGCAGGTACATCAGGTCATCAGCGGCAGCAGTCGATGAACACCAGCCCGTATCAGCAGGGCAGCACCATCTACCCCCATTTTACATCGAGCCCATCGCCCGCTCGATTCGACGCAAGCCCAAGCCAGGTGCACGAGCCCATCTACAGCTCACCGCCCGTGGGCTTTCCCCCAGCGTACCCGCCGCAGGATGCGAACACCACCTTCCCCACCCAGACGCCGTACTTTGAGTCAGACCTGGGGCCTCCTGATATGTTCGGCGCTCACGCCGTGAAGAGACCCCGAATACCAGGGCAGTATGAGCACGAGCACGAGCCGGATGCGGAAGGAAACACGTCTGGGAAGGGCGCAGAGGCTGCCAAACGACCGTACGTGCGCTTCTCCGTGATACCGTATCGCGACGCCTAACCCGGGTACAGCGCATGTCAGCGGTGCAAGGGCCTCAAGGTCAAGTGCGAGTTCAAGACCGACCCGGACATCTGCAAACGGTGTCTCAACGGCGGCCACGAATGCGTGATACCAGGGCGGAAGAAGCGGAGAGCGCCACCGTACGAAGGTTTCACTTTTTCCGTGTACACATGCGGCTCATTACGTTTATAGGAAACGCGAACATTTACTTTCCCAGATCCGTGAACAGGCCGACCGTATCAACAATCTCATGTCCGACTTGGAGAAAGCTCAACGGAAAGCGAACGAAGCACAGGCGGGGGTCTCAAATGCTCCGTCGCCCCAGTCCACCACCGGAGAGTCAATTGCCTCTCTGTCTACGCGGCTTCTATCGCCGGATTACGAGAGCGACCAGAACTCCCCAGAGCTCAATAAGACCACTGCGGATGTCCAGGATTGGCTAGCCAAGGCGCGACAGTCAATGGAAGCTTTTGGCGGCTACCTTCGCCTCGGTGGACCCGGCGTCACGCGAGACATGGTAGCAGAAGAAGCGGAAGAGGAAGCGAACGAGCATGACACACCGCCGTACGAGGAGCACGACGACGAGCTCGAGATCGATGTGGAGGACCCCGACGACGATTCAGACAATGAGGGCTCTGTAGACACTAGCAGACGGCCTCGGGTGGCTTCTGCGTCGTCAGAGACTGGCTCGAAGAAGCGGTTGCTCACGCTGCCTCCGGAGGCCGCGCCGTTTGGGCTTATGGCCAGATTGAGCTTGAATCAGCCTGTCAGGCGCATCAAGTCCAAGAGCAGTCTGGTAAGCAAAGACGAGGAAGAGGAAGAGGAGGTTGGTCTTGCTGCGCAGGACTATTTCCGAGCGAGTGCGTATCCTGGTTATCACCCAGTGTGCTCGACGCTAACATGGGCGCGTTGTCGTAGATGCTGCACCAGAGCGATCGCTTCCATCCAACGATCAGCAAGCGCCCCACATACTAAAGACTGGGCTCATATCATTGACTGAAGTAGACAAGCTGTTTAGCATGTCCGTCTTTCCCGGCCTGTTATTCTGATGCGAAGTTCGCTGACTCCTCTCCTCGCAGATACTGGGACTACATGAATCTGTCAGTCAGCCTGCTTGACCCCGCTCTATACGGGACCGCTATGCATACCGTAGCACGCAGTCCATTCTTGTTCACCGTCAGTGAGTGACCAGACATCCCCCTCCTTGAGAACATACATTGATTACCCCAGTTTGTGGCATCGCGTCGAGGTTCTACACAGAACGTCCAGAGCTGTACCAGCAAGCGATGCACTACGCGCGACTCGCCGCAGGAACGGCACTCATCGGCGGAGAGAAGAAGGTCGAGACCGTGCACGCCTTCATCCTCCTCGCGCTCTATCCCGTTCCATCTCGGAAATGGGAGGACGACCGAAGCTGGATATACCTTGGCGTCGCGATACGGTACGTGCACGCCGCCCATCACAACAATGTATGACCACCAACTCACACGCGCGCTACAGGATAGCCCAGGACCTGAATCTGCACCATCCGATCACGGCGAAGCCGCGGGACGAGGCGCACGCCCGCGAGATGCTCAATCGGACACGCGCCTGGCTCAACTGCTATAATCTTGATCGCTCCATGGGCTCGCAGTACGGCAAGGCTCCGATGATCCGGAACGACGACTATGTCGCGAACCGGTCTGACCAGTGGTGGAACAGCTCCAAGTACAACATGAGGGGCTTTGACATTCACCTCGCCGGCTACAACGCGGACCTCACGATCGTAGGCAAGTTCGGCGCCCAGGTTCGGAGCGATCCTAATAGTCCGACCGGGTTTAACAAGGTACGGCGTCCGTTAGTGCAAATGCGCTCCGGTATCTAACGAACACCTTGTAGAACTTGAACATCGCCGACCTTGCGTCCAAGGTCGATGACGAGCTTGCCCAGAAGTGGCTGTACTGGAGCGCGCAGATCAAGCAGCACAACGATCCAAACGACAGACAGGCCAATTTCCGGACAGGCCTCATGCGCCTTGCGTACAGCTATGCGCGGATGAACGTCTTGTCATTTGGCTTCCAGTACGCCTTTGGGAAGAACAACCTCGGAAAGGATGCCGACTTACTGGAGCGCGTGAGTACCATTTTCTGTCCGCCAAGGAGGGTCATCTAAGTTTGAATTTAGTGCTTGCGCGCCGCCAATGATGTCTTGAAGGCTATCCTTGATGACATTGCCATTCCCGAGCAGAGTAGGTACTCCGCCGCGTCATCTTAGCACTCCGTCTCACTAGTCTCGCAGAAATCTACCTCCGCCACGGCCCCGAAGCGCAAAGCGTATTCGTGACCTTCGCGTGTGCGTTCCTGATCAAGGTACGCCAGATAGCGTTCACGATGCACACCGCTCAGCACTGATCACGCGCGCACAGCTGCTACACCCGCGGTACGCCACCTATGTCGGCGAGGACAGGCGCGCCGAAATTCGCCAGAACGTGCAGAGGATCATCGACCTCCTGGGCTCGCCAGAGGTCTCCCTCGACGACCGGCACGGGCCGCGGCTCTACTCGCGTTTCCTCGCAGGCCTCCTCGACGCCGCACGCTCGTACAAGCGGCCGCCCACCAAGGCGAAGACCGTGTCGCCCTCGATCCAGCGCGCGGAGCTGTACGACGGCGGCGTGGGGTACAAGAATCACCGCACACCGAGTTCGGCGCCGAGCAGCGCGCGCGCGTCGATGTCGCCCGAGCCTGGGCACCCGTCCCAGCCTGCGAACACGATGCTCGGGTCGCTGCTCAGCCAGGAGCCGCCGTCGTTCGTCAACACCGAGAACGCGGACTTCTTCCAGCCGCCGATCGCCATCGAGTCTGACGACCTGCTGTTGTCGAACCCGTCCATCTGGCCCGATATGGCCATGCCTGGTACGTCGTGTATTTCTTTGTCTGCCCCCAAAGCAGGTTTTTCTAACGTGTTATCCATAGGCTTCGGGTGGATTACTTCGAACAACGCGTTTAACAGTACAGACGTGCCGATGGCCAACTACTACTACCCTTCCTCGCAGCCTTCAATAAACGTCTCATGAACCCACCCCCACTCACCAAATTAACCCCAAAACAGTCGTACACGACCCGCCCCACCATCTATATAATGCTCCGCCAGCTTATTCAACCCCCAAATGTATTTCATAGCCAACTTTTCTCTTCTCTATCGCATTTTCCCATGTCTGCGGGGCTGCTAGGATAGCGTACTGTACTGTGTAGTTGTATCTCTAGATAGACTGGCAGGAACCGTAAGATCGTCTAATATTTCTCCGTTTTGGTGTTTCTTTTTGTACACGAGTATGACAGAACACCGGTCGTTCGTTTTTACATGTGGTCGAACTTGAGCAGGGCTTTGTTGATCTCGTCCAATGAGATGTTGCTCCTGTCACACATCCCGCGGAAGATCCCGCCGCGGACGTAGAGGTTGAGAGGCGTGTCGAATTCCTGTAGAGGTTTTTTTCGTGTTAGAAGCAGGCAAGTATAGGGTGTATGGAATGCGTACGGCAATGGTGCCAGCGTCGAGGACGAGAATCCTGTCGTACGCGATGATGGTGCGAAGACGATCTGAGGAGCGATATTTAGTCAGAATGGTGAGTTTATGAACAACGAAAAGACACTTACGTGCGATGCACAGTAGCGTCTTGTCTCTGAACTGAGTCTGGATGGTTTCTTGGATCTTGGCGTCTGTTTCTAGATCTACAGAAGCTCTGAAAATACGGTCAGCTAATACAACGTCTAGTAATTTTGCGGCCGACTTACGTAGCTTCGTCCAGGACTAAACGGGAGGGTCAACACAACACCAAATTGAAAGACACCATCATGCTTACCAACAACCTTACTGTCCTTCACCAACGCACGAGCAAGGCTGAGCAGACTGCGTTCTCCGACGCTCAGGTTCGCGCCCTCGCTCTCTATGATGGTGTCTAGGTTGAATCTAGTCTTCGTGGAGTCTTTGTATTCGTCAGAGTCTTTAGATGTCGTCTCTACGAGGTATGATCGTCGAAGGGCGTCCCAAAGTCGTGCGTCGTCGTAAACCGAGAACGGGTCTAGGTTGCTCCTGATAGTGCCTGTAGATGTGTTAGAATTTTTTGAGACAACAGGAAGGATGATGGATGTACCGCTGAATAGAAGTGGCTGTAGAGACGCAATACGTTAGAAAAGTCTGGAGACGCAGTTTGACTACTACTCACGTCTTGAGGAATGATAGCAATTTTTGAACGAAGATCCTTGAGCCCTATGGTGGAAATATCAATCCTGGCAGGTGATGGTTAGATCTACTTCGGCGATGGGACTGTGCGCAATTACCCGTCGACGGTGATTGAGCCAGACGCGAGCTCGATGATACGGAACAATGCAAGCATCAAAGAGCTCTTCCCAGCACCAGTTCTACGAATTCTTCAGTCTCAAATTATGGGTAGAGAGTCGAAGAAATGACCATACCTGCCCACGACGCCAATCTTCTCGCCCCCTTGAATGCTCAAGGATATCCCCTTCAAGACGAACGGAAGGCCCGGTCGGTACCGCATGACGATGTTGTTGAATTCGAGGGATCCGTTCTGGGGCCATTCAGGTGGAGGCTTCTTGTCAGGTATGTCGTGAGGCGCCTCTTGCTCGATGTTGTTTCCGTGGCTGTAGTGCGTAACAGTTTCCACTGAGGCCATGTAGTTCTCAACTTCAGCTGTCTGTGTACGAGGTCAACGAAACATCGAGATGTCTGAGTAGGATTTATCATTACCTGTCGGGTCACCATCGAACATATCTGCGTCAATGAGGCTACAGCAGACTCAGTTTCGCCGTGATTTTCCGCTACTGCGTGACGTACTGGTGTATGTGAGGACAAGACCGATCTGTGCGGGATTTATCCCTGAGGCGCCAGAAACTGCGAGCATGGCGACCTGAGTGACTCTGAGTGATTCTGGTTGATAGTCGAACAGAGTTGATTTGCACTCACAACGAAGACCATCCATCCGCCCATGAAATCCAATCGAATTGCAAGCCATCTGCCCGTGCCCTTCATTAGCCAATGTATAAACGGAAAATGCCTATATCATACCGCTGGTTGGTCACGGTAAGGAACGCAGCGCGATCCTCGAGGTCCGTAAAATATTCGTTGTCGCGGAGGAAGCGAGGGATCTCGCCATAACTGCGGATAGTCGGAAGGCCTGAGAGGGACTCTGCAAAGTGGGCATACAAGAAGGAACGGAGCATCGAGTCCAGTCGCTTGAGCTCCCGCGCGCTCTCACGGTAGAAAGCCGCGAAGTATTGGTATCCCACTGCGATGAATATCGCTGCGATAACTAAAGAAGGGGTAATGTCAGTGATCAATTAGTTCGGTAATAGGATTCACGGGGCGTACTGAAGTAGTACTCGAGGATCGTGACGATAACGACGGAGCCCACCAAATTCGCCATTGTCAGAGCGACTGCAGAGATGTTAATTGGACGACAGAAGCTCAAAAATCAGAAGACATACGAAGTCTCATTGACACAGGTAGCTGGTTGTCGATGTCTGGCGTTCAATCATCAATAGCCGGATCACTGCCATAGTACACGGTAACTCACTATCGATGTCCTTTCCGAAGACGTTTAGGATTCGACCAGCAGGCTGTTGGGGACGGCGTTAGTATGAGCCCGGATACAACGGCCAAGACTTACAGTAGTATCGAAGAACGACATAGGAGCATGGAAGATATTCTTGATGGCGTCATAATGCAGATTCTTTGAGACGAAGAATCCGAGCTCATCCATGGCTATACCACTGTTGACCATATTTCAGCTCAGGTACCAAGCGAGAGATGGAGCCTGACTTACACGAGGAACGTCGCAAGGGACTGGCTGATGCCCAAGCAAGCATACAAGGTCTGGTAGAAGGAGTTGGGGCGATCGAACGCGCTGTACAGAGATCAGTTCTTGATGCAGCTGGATGAATAGACTGGGACGTACTTCGACTCCCACCAGACCAGCACGTAAGTATTCAGGATCTGACTGCTCTGCATGACAATCATGAAGATGATAAGCCATGGGAGCGTCAAGTATGCCTTGCCAGCTTGCAGATACGCCGCATAGACTATGATTTGAATTAGTAATGTGTCCGTTACTATGAGAAGGTGCCGGCTCACCCCTCCAGCTCACAGTTCCTGTCGTCCGTTTCTCCGCGACGATGAGACGTCCCTCGAGTTTCCCAGTTCCAGCCCCCTTACGCAACTTGGAATCGGCTTTGATCTTGGCCTCGTCCACTCCGGCTTTCTTCAACGCTATCTGTTCCATAGCAACCTCCTCTTCTTCGACTTCTTCCTCGTGCTTGTCCTCGCCGCCAAACGCCTTCATCAGCTTTGAGAAGCTCTCGTTGCTCTCGACGAGATCCTGGTATTTGCCTTGCGCAGAGATAGTGCCGTTCTCGAGGGTGTAGATGTAGTCGCACTGCGAGAGGAAATGCAGCGCGTGGGTGATGAGGATGACAGTCTTGCCACGGTTGCGGAGAGAACCGATGATGGCGTCTGTGAAGAGGGCACGGCCGACATGGGCGTCGACTACACGGGTAACGCAAGGTCAGCAGACGAATATGGTATCAGACACGAAGTCATTCACCCGCGGATAGAGGGTCGTCGAACAGGACGATGTCCGCGTCGTGGTAAAGCGCGCGAGCAATGTTGACCTGACAGGAAGCGAACGTCAGCTTAGGAGTCTCATACAAATAATTTGCTACTTACTCGTTGCTTCTGTCCACCGCTGAGGTTGATACCTTTCTCCCCAATCTGGACGACCGATGAGACACGAGATATCCATCCGAACTAAAAGGACACTTACCTCAGTCAGATCTCCGTCCGCAAGGACCTGTAGGTCAGGTAATAGAGAAGAATCCTCAACTGCCTTCCAGTACTATCGCATACAGTCAGTGGGCACCCGAGCAACATAGAGGCTAGTACTTGCTTTCACTTCGTCAAATGGTTGCCCAAACGTGATGTTCTCTCTCAGAGTCGCGTTCTGAATCCACGCGGTTTGGGCGCAGTATGCGACCTGACCGCCGAATGATACGCGTCCCGAAACCTTGCGCATCTCACCGACGAGACCCATGAGCAGACTCGACTATCACATGTGGTAAGTGATTGGGCTCGATGAGACGAAAGGAGATACGCACCTTCCCACTGCCAACAGCTCCAACGATCGCGACGAGTGAGCCTCTGGGTACGAGCATAGAAACGTTCCGCATCTCGAAAGGTGGCGAGTCGTCGGATATTATGTCCTTGATCCCCTCGGCAGGAGCTTTGCCTTTCTTGCTCTTGGCTTTCGCCTCCTTTGCCTCTTTCACAGCGAGACTTTCCTCCCACGCGAACGTCGCGTCGTGCACCTCTAGCGCGAGTTTCTGGGAGGGATCGATATCGAAGGACTGGCCTTCCATGAGTGGAGCCTCGAACACCGCCGTAAGACTTCATGTGTGGGTCAGTGGTTGGTTGGTAGTATAGATAGGTAAATACGCACCGGACTAACGCGTTCTGCGCGTCCGTCATAGCTGATAATGCACGGGGAAGGAACATCAAGGGTTGTCTCAAAAGCTGGATATCACGCTGGGTCATCATGCAATTCTCAAGTGTGCGTTGGACTCACCTGGAACAGGGAGAGCGAGGAAAAGATGATCGCCACATCGAAGTCATGGGCAGTCAGCGTATACGTGACGAATGATAAAGTAGCGGCCAGGACTGGGATGGAGAACGCGAAAGCAATACTACACAGAGTGATCAGAATTTTTGCGCATACAGGTGACAGAAATGCCAACTCACTTTGCTGATCGCGCAAACTGGATCTTCCGGATGCTCTTCAACTCGTTCTTGCGCATCTCGTGGATCTCTGTGATACAAAGTCAGGTTAAAAGATGGCAGGTGTGAGGTTTTCAAGATACGAACTCTTGAGGAACGGTATCTCATACGAGAAGTACTTGACCACGCGCATCGCGCCCAACACCTCGAGGATGATTTTCGCGCGCTGGTCCGTCCAGATGTTGGCGTTTTTGCGAATCTTGAATTGTGTGGCCATGATGCGTTCCTGAAGAGGCATCAAGATGACGAAGAGGGAAAATCCTGCCAGAGCTGAAGGGCCGAGCTGGGGGTAATTTCGATAAGCTAGTATACCACGATGACTAGAACATGTATTACCTGGACGAGGAGGATGATCAAACAAACGGTGACCTGAATCGGCGCTGTCCAAGCTAACATGCACGTGAGAATAGCGAAGGAGGTTTCACCTTTGATGAAACTTACTAGCGTGCTATCGGTCCCAACGACCAATTAGCTCTTATTTGTATAGAAGTGTGGAAGAGGCACTCACAAACCACTGAGCGCACGCGTCAACGCGGCTGACCTGAAGGACAACGTGGTCAACAGAATTCAACTCGTGAAGGTTGGGTGCTTACGTCGGTCGAGATGTGGTTCACCAACGCAGCGTTGGGGAAATTCGTACGGGCTTTACCGGTCAAGTTCACTCCACGTTTGTAGATGGAAGAGATGAGCGCGGCACGAGCGAGGAGTCCCGTGGTCATCGAGCGGAAGAAAAACTGGTGTTGCGCCACACTCGCTGAGACGGTCAAGCAGAACAGTCCGATGGCCATGCCGACACCACGACCGATCCCAGGAGGGTTTGTTCCTCCCTGTTTGGCGGCATAATGCTCCTTTCCAAAGTTGATGATAGCCTTGCGACGTCGTCAGAATCCCGATGCGCGTTGGATACTTAGAAGAGCATACCTTGACCACGAGAGGACCCATGAGTTGAGCGGTGTCTCCGAAGACCTACAAAATTCGCGTCTCAAAACCGGTGGAAACAAGCCAGACGACGCAGGGACTTACTTTGAACCCACCGCCCAACCAGAAGGAAAAACCGAACGTATCGTTCAGAGCCCAAGCAAGACTCGCCCGTTTCCTGCCATCGACTTTACGCCATTGTTGCTCCAGCTTGGCTCTGCGCTCAGAAAATCGCTGATTCTTGTTTCTTACAACAAGCAATGCAGTGAAGAACCATGTCATCCTCTTGTACCAACCAGGCTGGATTTCGCCCTCGTCGAGACGCCGGTTCCACTCCTCGGCTTCCTTGACGCGACGCGCCCAGGACGCGTCTAACTTTGCGCCAAGAAAGCCACACTGTCGTGATTCGTCTAGTTTCCACAGGTCCGTCGCTTGTAATGTACGTTGATATCCAAGAGTCTACGAGAAAAAGGTCAACGAGTTCGGATGGTAGAATCAACCAATACGAACCATGATAGGTGTAATCCATGCATACGTTAACATTGAGAAGATGGATGCAGTCGCCAGAGGCGTCATCTGTCGTTTTATCAGATTAGATAAAATGTTTGAGAATCGTGTGACGTACCGGTGCGTCCTCTAACGACGCGGGGGCGGGGGCGGGAGGGTTCTTTGGCGACCTGGCAGCATGTTAACGTGGGGAGCGTTGGTACAGTACGCGCGAACTCACCATATTTGCCACCAACGCCGTCTAAAGCGTACTCGCTGCTCGCCTGTGTCGAGAACGATCCTTGGGCCCTCGCGCGCTTGGACCTTGGGCGACACCTCCTCGGCCTCCTTCGTCGAAATGGACTCCGTGTCCTTCTCGCTGGCGGGCATGGTGCACGGCGAACACGAGGAAAGCGACCGCTGCAGAGAGTGGTGCGATGGGATGGAGGTGTGAAAGCCAAGTTTAAATAGTTGCGAGAACCATCCCCCCGCGCCGAACACGAGGGGCAGTATGACGCCGAGCGGTGAGATAAACTGTCCATGGTTATCGGGCCTGTTCGAGCTGCCACGAGGCTGACGCCGGCTTGTAAAACGGTATGTTTTGTGGAATATGCACGATACTTGCGAGGACGGGACACGACCCCGGCCAAGTTAGCGGCAGGGAACAAGCGAACAGCAGCGAAGTCCCATCAATTGACACCGATCATCGCACACAACGCAAATCACCCCGCCAAGCCACAGCAGAGAGGCGCCTCTACACTGCTTGAACCGCACCGACGCTGCCAAAACGTCCAATAACCAAAATATCATAAACCAGGACTACGGACGGAATACAAAAAGTGCGCACTCTGTACATCTTCGCGTCTGCAATGATTTGAATGCAGGGCGGTGATTTCCTTCGTCAGCTTCTCCGCGCCGTGAACGTGCTCAAGGAGGTTCATCAGCAAAACGTCCACCACTGAGGCGCCTGACGCGCTGACGAGAGTAAGCGCCCTACTTTTGATCGCGACGAGCAGCCGTAGTCTGGTCGCGTCGGCTTTGTTGGGCATGATAATGAGGAGAAGTGATATACGTGACCTAAAATACCTCAGATGTGAGAAAGAGCCCGCGAAAGAGGGCCCCGTCGCGACCAGAGAGCCCGATCTCCGTGCAGCACTTACCGCACTGACCGCCAAATCTCGATGCCTGACGCGCTGACGCACTGAGAGCGTCTGAGAGCGTCTGAGAGCTACAAATCCCAGGAAAAGAGTTTGGCGCGCGTTCACAGAAAACCGTGTGAATTTAATAGGGCGTTCACAGCCGAGTTGTGAAATCCTCGTTTCCCCCGGATTTCCGTAGTTTTCCTTTTATGGTATTATCCCGCCTACCTAGCCCGCCTAGCGCTATGCCCCGCCCCTGTCTCTCCTCTTGCCTCTGTACATTATGAGTGGCGGCCAGTCTGCCCTCGTCACATCTAATCGACCCAATGCCTACTCCCCGGTCATCGACCCCGTGCTGCTTGCATTAGACTCGCCTTTGCCGCTGGCGCATCAAGCATCAACGATACATCTCCCTAATTTGGCGACAACCTCCCACCGAGTCGTTGTCCGCTCTCCGCCGCCTCTACGGCCTCACTGTCCCTCAATACCACCCCATAACGGTGTGTCTCTCATTTACCATCCCCTGTCAAGCCCTTCACAGCTAACTGCCATCTTCAGACGATGCTCTCGGGTTGTTCTCTACGTCTGACCAGGCGCCGGTCTCGGAAAACTTCCCACCGTCCAGTTCGCTGAAACGTAGTCATGAAGACCTCAAATCCAATGCATCGACGGCATCTGTAGAAGAGAGTACTCCAGCGAAGCGAGCTAGAGTGGCCGCTCCGATTGAATTCCATCCCAAATAGTGAGTTCTGCGGCTGATCATGTTCAATATGGCCGTTAATCTACGTCTGTCAGTTCGGGCCTCAAGCTGCCCGCTCTCAAGGACCTCTGCAAGAGTCGAAGAATAGCAAGAACAGGTTCGAAGTCCATATTAATCAAGCGGCTCGCACAGTATGATACTGCAAACGCGGAGTGCGTATGATGCACGTTCTCACATTCCACTGCGTCTGATCATGCTATAGGCCATCCACGGAGCAAACAGTGCCGTCGCCTGGGCCGTCAGACTCAGTGGACCCACTCCCTGACCTTGACGATGCTTTCAATACTGGATACTCTGGCTGCGAGGACCCGACCGACGAGGATTCTGCTACTGTGTCACGCAAGAAACAGGGAACTCGCTCGATGGATGCGGATAGTATCAGCGATGTCGTTCTTGCTACCAAGGACCCTCAGGTTCAAGGTACGCCGCACTGTTCATGCTGGTTTCCGAGTATTAATACAAATGCGCCAGCTACAAATGCGTGGGTAAGCTATTAATGCTCTGTCTCTCTGTTAGCCTCGTGCTGATAGCTACGTGCAGATTGACAGCTATATCCTCAATACCCGACGCACCAGCGGCAAGAAGACTGAGCTTAGTGTCTTACGAACTTATCAGGTGAGCGATGAACCCCATTTAATTACCGGGGAATTCATATTATTGCCACACAGCGATGGCTCGTCGGGGCCATCATTGCGGGAACCGTACCCGACGGCATAATTGATGCCCAACACATGATCGAATACCTCAAGTATAGTGCAACACGGGCACTGCTCAATCGAGCTGGCAAGGAGAGCAAGGGTGAGCGGCGACTCGACGCGGTACGTCTGCACTGATTACCATACTTGTTTGTGCTGCTGACATCTCCTCGTAGGCGTCACTAAAGAAGATACTCGTGATGCTTGGTCGGGTCCGGCGCCGCCAAGAGGAGGATGATTCTACCATCGTTTCCGCCCGCCCGGCTCAATCATCTCGTTTGACGGATTTCTACAAGTCTGTGCAGATCCAAGCGCAACGCAGGCGGATGGAGTAAGTGTTGAGCATGGCAACTTCGTCGCAACGTGCTCATGTTGTGTGTAGTTACGACGACTACGACATTACGGAAAACACGTTGCTCGACTCCGAGTTATTACCCCTGCACTTCGAGCAGGTAAAGGCGGCAATAATGGTTCACGGAAAACAGAGTAGGCTTCTTCACTCTTTACCCGTAGCCTTGTTGACCTACCTAACTAGTGCCGACCATGATCAAATGTTTATTCGCGTGGAATTGGCAATGCGCAACGCTCAATCGCGGCGACGAGCTCGTGAATTTGCCGCTCGGATGCATTCAGCCGTATCTACTCCATCTTCCTGAGTTTGACACACCTGATGGACGCCGCGCTGGAGTTGGCCGACGTTTCTTTGGGGTTCTCACGTTGTATCACGAGACGAAGGTCGCAAAGCCAGGGGTATGTGGCGATTTTTCATCTCTATTCAGGCTCTAACATACCAATATACAGAAAAGCGAGCCGGATTACAGCTTCGTTCTTCCACATCGCGATCTTCTACGGTGTCCAGTCGCAGCGCTTGCGCTGCTGCTCTGGTTCATCTTTGATGACCAAAAACTCATCTCGAAGACGCCAGAATGGGACTGGTCGGCACCCTCAACCTGGCGAAAGGTAACTACGCCCACTTCTACCATGCGGGACCTTTATTCACGTGCTTAGATTGGACTCATGTACGGTCAGAGTGTCGGGAAGTGCTGCACTCCGGAGAGCCTTCGCGCTACATACACGACGATGCTGCAGAAGACGAGTATCAAATCAAGCAAGAAACTCCACCTCGCGCGGCGAGCAATGCCCACTGAACTCGAAAACAAGGGGTGAGCATGACACTCTTATCTAATTGTCGTCGGAAACTGACGCGGTGCCGATCACTAGTGTCAGCTCAGATGCGATTGACAAGGTCGGGCACTGGCAAGGCAACATTCGTCAAGAGGTTTATTCGGCAAAGCTTCCGACCACTGCCATCACCGCGCTCGCGGGTTTCTACGTCGGTGAAAACTACCACGTCCCATGGTCCAGCATCAAGGTACCCGACGTACTTCAGATGCGCGTCTTCACCTTCGTCGAAACTGAGCTCGCTCGCCTCCGTGCACTTCCATCTGGCAAAGTCAACAACGGCACTGTGAATTTTCTTGAGCTGCTCCAACAGCTACGTCCGTTCTTTTGGCGGGTGAGTCCTTCAACAATGGTCTATGGAAAGAGGTTTTCTGATATGCGAACCCCCTCAGTTGATTGGTGCGCTCAAGGCTCAGTTCCCTGAGTCTCCGCTCTTCAAACGGACCAATGGTCTAGGAGCGCTCCTCGATGACAAGGACGTACAGCAGTGGCTCGCCGAATGGACGGACACACATCGCGTTGTAGACGCAGCTGCAGAGCGAGCACGGCAAACAAGTCTGAGCTTCTCAGAGAGTGCAACACAGTCCGCGTTCCTTTCTATCAGTGCTCGCCAGCAGGAGATCCACGACCAGCTCACTGCCCAATCGCTCAAACTCGATATCCTTACCCGCCGCACCGAGCTCATGTCACCAACAAAGCAACAAGCCAGCAATACGACTCCTTCCCATCTCCCTGTTCCTACGCCTCTGTCTCTTCCTGCCACGCCAGGATCGGTAGATCCTTCGCCGACCCCGCAAACCCCGCCTTCAACGCCAATGGCTTTACCCTTACCATTGACACCGCGCTCAACGCCTTCGACTCCGATGCAGTCGCAATCATCACCAGTGTACCTGTATACACCGTCTCGCTCGGGAACGGGGCTACTGCCACAGGGCCCTCGCAAACTCTCTCCTCGTCGGATTGAGCATAATGCACGCGCGTACACAGTTCTACCTCTCGCGTCTGGCGCAGTCCCTCCCCAAACAGACGCAGACCTCATTCTGCCCGCTGCTGAAGCATTCCAACATGCTCACGGTGACACTCTCGCCACGTATCCCGAGTTCACCTCGCGTACCGCAAACTGGGGCACGGTCATCCGGTTGATCAAGCAGCCGGTGCTTACTTGGGAGTGGTGGGCTCCCAGGTCGCTCGGAAGCTACCGCTCTGTACGTGAGCTATGGGACGCATGGGCTATTGGTACAGTCATCGAAGGTGTTGGGAGCACGCCGCCGCTTCAGCTTGTTGAAGCCGAATGGGGCACGATCACAAAAGACGCTGCGAAAGGCATTGTCAAAGGACGTCAGCAGTCGTGGCGGCCATCACAGGCTCAGGTGAGTACCTGCCATTGATGATGTTCTCCGTATATAATGTACCGTCGCTGTCAGGCACGCAAGCACTGGAGTCTCTTCGAGTTCTTCGTTAAGAAGGTCCAGTCTGTTGCAGCTGCTGGTCAGCCGGTAACTGAAGCCGTCAATGCGCTGGATCGCGAACGTGGCGACCTCACGCTCAACCAATTTCACCATCGTCTGCAGCCCAAGAAGTCAGCTCGGAAAAGGCCACAGTTGACGCAGTCAGAGCCAAACACTGCTGAAGCTACGGCTGTGACAGACAGCGTGCGTTGATCATATTCTAGACAGTTAGTTAATGGTTTAGCCTACACATTAGTACAGTCTCTGTATTTTTTTCACTACCCTACGACCACATATATACATACTTTTAGCGTCCTGTGCGATATAAACAACAAAACTTGCCTATTGAGGCAGCATTCTGAGTGCAACCGGATTGGGCGGTCGTTGACTCGCTCCTTCTCAACACTGCCTCGGATATCCTTCCGCTATGACCTCCACTTGCACCTCCATCCACAATTCCGACCCGCACCCCCACTTCAAGCCCATCGATCGCTTCCGCCACTGCCCACGATGAGGTGAACCAAACCGCGAGAGAGGGGCATATGGACATATAAGCGCAAAAACACAACACCGTAAGCAGCACAATTACTCCGAGACTCCCTCTGCACCTACCCACCCACCCAGCATGACGAGCCCGTATTACCAGGACTACGAGTGGACGCATTGGCTGTTCCCCCTCACCTTCCCTCCCTCGCTTTACAACGCCGACTCATCTTTCGAGCCTTATGATCCCAACTCGCCTCTCCTCTTGCACCGCCTCAGCGACGCCCCTGTGATTGGCCTCTACCACACACTCCCCTCGTGGTACGCTGTCGCCCACGGTATCCAGCACCGAAAACGCCCTGCTCTGTTCACCGTCACGGGCCAGATCGTCCCAGATGACCTGACGTTCAACTCGTTTCAGGCTAATCCTCAACCCAACTCGCCGACCATCACTGCGCTTTCGTTCTGGATTGAAGCGCGCCCGGACCCAGCTTCTCGCAGAGAGTGGCAGGGTGTCCTTACCGGCCTTCAGTCTCTCATGCACCTTGTCGGACAGCCCGTCGACACGAGCAACTTCTTCGTAACTAGTTCCGGGTCGATTAGGATTCGAGTGCACGGGGGATATCGAAGGGCCAACGGTCGGGTGCGTCACATGTGCTTCATCTTATACGTCAGCTTGCTCATCCCGTCCCTCTCTATCTAGGTTGGGTACCCGTTGCTCGACATAGATGGGGAACGTATTGTCCTGTCAGAGCGCGAGATGATTCCCCAGCACTCCGGCGTGCGTGTCGTTTTTCGTGTTGAATGTGAGCATCAAGCCGAGATGCTATCCATGTCTGCCCCACTTGTTTATCTTGCACTATTGTAGTTTGTTTTCCACTAGGCTCGCGGTATCTACGGCTATCTAAATCTACATGTTGTAATCTATGAATCTACTTATGCTCTACTGTCCTCGAGCCATTCATCGCCGTTCATCGTCCATACACTGCGAGATGATGCTGGGGAGGCAACGTCAGACTTCCCAGCCTCGAGCCGTTCATCCAGGCTCCCCGGTTTCAAGCTTCAAGAGCCGTTCATCGCGAGCATCGTACGCGCCGTACGCAGATGATGGCGGGCGGGCGCTGCGAGACAATGTTGGGCGGGCAACGTCAGACTTCCCAGCCTCGAGCCGTTCATCCAGGCAGGGCTCCCGGGTTTCAAGCTTCGAGAGCCGCCTCGAGAGTCGAGAGTCGAGAGACGCGAGCATCGTATGCACCGTACGCAGATGATGGCGCTGCTGGCATCTAAAAAGGGAAAAGGCGCGGTGATCAGCAGGCGTCAGCACAGAAAGACTTGTGAGCGAACACGTGAACTTCCTCCGCTTTTTCGTGAACTGGCCGCCCGAAAAGGGAGGATTGGGCGTGGGACCCCGGCTTTTCTGTGAACTGGCGGAAAGAGTCGTGAACGAGCGCCGGCGTCCCGCTGTGAATTCGCTGTGAACGAGCGCCCAGTTCACAACTGTTTTGATTAGACCGTCTGAGAGCGTCTGAGCGCCCTGACGAGGCGTCTGTCAGTGCTCTCAGACGCTCTCAGTGCCCGGCGCCCTTTTACTGATGTTCCACCATACAACCCAGTTTCGATTGGTACAACCGATCATTAGAAGAACGGCGAGCGACATTGAAGACGCAGAAGCCTCACTCTCCGTACGTAACCGGCGCGCCTTCATGTACGGATGCTTTTTGTGTGCCAAAAATATCTCAGCGCTGTTTTCTTCTCCTGACATGGTCGGCCCAGCGACACGCGCCATCTCGTTGAATTTTCTTCTTGATGTCCTGACTGTCAACGTCTGAGACGAAGAACGTCGTTTAAGAGCATCATTTGATGGGCACTTGTCCTCGGCCTGAAGAAATCACGACATGAACTCCATAATAGTCCTCCGCGATAGTAAGTTGTGACTGCATTTCTTTCGCATATCTTCACGTCCCTAGGTCAGCTACGACAGGAGAAGGTAGCCCGTCCACGGCGCCCGCTGTGGCTAATAAAAACAACGTGGAAGTCGATGTATTCATCATCGTTCTCGCTACCGGAGCCGCCAGATCCGAATCCGAGTGAACGACTTGATAGGGCCTGCACGAGTCCGCTGCGCGACCCTCACAATGACCCATTACGATGGCATTGAATATGCTATGTCAATCATTGACCAGCCTCACTTGAAGCTTGAATCCTCGTGTGGTTCATGAGGGGGACTTGTGCCCATGTACCCGCAAACCACATTTAGGTCGCGTTGGACCTGCGTACCGCATTGTGCAGAGATGAAGCCTCACTCTTGCGTACAACGGCCAGTACATTCGCCGCATTCCAAGTTTCCCCCGAAAATGGTGCACGGCTTGATTCAGACCACGTCGCCACCGCATGTATCCTGCCTGAAGTCAGTCGTGCCAATGACCATACTGACGACTACGTGAAGCATGCGGTATAGGCACCAGTTGAGGGGCAGAAGCGTAACTCGCTGTGGCCATAGGGTTCAACCGTCCGCTATACCAAGCGACAGACACTTGGAAATGCATGAAGCATGCACAACATGCACGTCGACATTCTGAGCGTGGTATTCGCGTCGGGTCCAAGCACCTCGAGGTTGCAGCGTAGTCCAATCATATCAGCTAGGTCGCTACGCCATGTCAGCGTACGTTCGAGCCACCAGGCCCCAACGATTGAAGACGACCACCATTGTTGTGGTCGGTGGCGTATCCTGTAGTTTGTGATAAAGTCATCGCTGGAGATGTTTGGCGCAGCCTTTGTCCGCGACGGCCGGGTAATCACGTTGCGGTTTTCGTGCCTTGAGGTTGGCCGTTGTCGAGTCACCTGAGCCCGACCGCCACGCCAACTCTGTGTGCGTTCGGGCAGCCAGCACCCAGCGACCCTCAACCAACCTCGAAGGCGTGTTCTCCACTTCAGGGGTTTGGCCATTTCGTCGCGTCGCGTCCTATGACTCAAGGTCGGCCGTTGTCCAGTCGTCTGAGTTCGGCCCCCATGCCATCTATGTGGGCGTTCTGGAGACTGACACTCAGCGACGTCGGCCTGATTATTTTGAGCGCTGTCGTGTGTTTTCCATTTGGCGTTATGCTGAGGGTTGCTTCCTCCAGACTAGCCATGGCCTGTTCGCTGAGTCTCACCACCGCGCTACCTCTGTGCATTCGAGTGAACAGACAACCTACGAACCTTGAAGGGACAACCACGTCCGGTTACCGTAGTCTCCAATTTTGTCGACGGGCCGGCGAAGCATTTTTTCCAGATGCGGTTCCATAGAGACGTTGGAGGACCATGTCGGCTCTCTGGTCGCGTCCCGATGTGGTCAGAGTCGTATGTTGGCTTGTTGACGCCCGAAAGAAGCGCCGTCGCAAATCCAACGAGCGGGCCAGTTGAGAATTGAGTACGGCAGTCGCAAGTATTGATAGGGGCTGGCGGTGGTTCGGGTTTTGAATGGAGCAGACGCCACATCAGCAGCGGGTCGTGAGGCTATCTGGGCGGTGGCTGACCACACTATGAGGGAGTGGCGAGGCTGACATTTTTGTCGTCGTCAAAGTTGAACTTGGTAGCTGTGAGGCTTCTCCAGGTGTGGGATGCGCCGCGGTAGAGGGTCATGGGTCCGCGCGGCCAGCCGTTGAGAGTGATCCATCCAGTGGCCGTGTGGCGGCGGGTGGTGGCAATAGTGACGACTACTAGATGTTAGTAGACTGAGGCGCGAGTTTGAGCAGTCCAACATACCAATGTTAGTGTGATAGAAGCCCCGGCGACGACCTCCGCGCACATCGACGAAGGTGTGGCGAGTGGCGGAGGTATGGCGTCGGCGCCGTAGACGGTCCAGGGGAGTCTGGAGACGTCGGTGGTGTGTCCTAGGGCGCAGTGTGCGGTTATAGTCGAGCGACTGGGGGCGAATACGGTCGCTGGGAGGGTGGTCGTGGAGGTTGGAGGACAAGGAGTGGTTAGACAAGGCTGACGGGCGGCAGTTGGTTTTGTACCACGCGGAAGCGCCGATGCCAAATAGCGGCAAGCAACGCGGTGGGCCACGCGTTGTTGGCGACTATTTGCCCTCGGCGCTAGTCGCATTAGTACAAAAAATGCGAGCTTGAGAACGAGGGCGCGTAGAAGGGGGGGCTGAACACTACGATGGTATGTCTGATTTAGCAAGGCACACGGGCGTATGAGATACACATACCGCTCTCCGTCTAAAATTCGGCCCGCAGCTGCCTGTCCAAAGTGCTGCGCTCGTTATGCTGGCAACAGACCCGAGGAGGCAGGCTCAGTCCGTGCGTGCTGATATTGCCGCATGATATCGTCATTGTCTGTGATTGTACGAAGCGAAAGTCAAAAGAGTACGTCGGCTCGTAGGCGAGCATCCTAGGGATCGTCGAGTCCGAAGACAACTGAGTTTACGACTTGAGACAAAAACGCACCATAATTTGAGCCGAAAGAATCCCGTGATTAGTTCGAGCGTATAAGAACTAGTGCATGACAGGTGAGTCGAGCGAGTCGAGCGAGAGGGAAATAGCGACGTGGATACAAGGTAGTGCGTAAGCGCCAACCCAAAGCGGGTGTTTGGTTCCAAAGCCTTTGTACAAATAGAGCGCCCGATTTGGAAGGCTGCAGATTCTTGCAACCAAAATGTCCGAAGGAAAGCGCAAGCGAGAGGGTGGCAAGGACAAGTCCCGGCGGCGGTACCACTACGTGAACCTACTTTATTTTCGCCACGTATGATGACTTACCGTCCGCACAAGTAGGATGGGAGACCAATCCGCCAGACGATCGATGGTCCCAGCGTGTGGGTCACCTGCGTGCGAGGTAAGGAGAAGCAGGCCATCGGAGAGCTGTATGATTTGTTTGAACCCGTCTGTAAATTTCCTTCCGATGCGAAGGTGTGTAAGCTGACTACGTCGTACAGCTTGCCGCGGAAATGTGGCCGGAGGATGGCGACGCAGGACCTGAAAAGGACTCTGATTCGGACGACGACGATGACGGGGACATCGAAAAACAAATAGCCAAAGAGATGTCCTCCATCAAAAGGCCTCGAAAGGAAACGAGATTTGGTGCGCCGTTATTTTTTTCCGCATAGGAATGAACTTCTCTAACATCTGCACCTCCAGCAAGTTGTCGAACGGACACATCATGCTGTGCGTGGCGTGTCTCTCTCGGATAGCGTTTCCGTCATTCTCAAAAAGATGATGGCAGTTGTGGTGATATCTTGTAAATCGCCAATCGACCCAATACAGCTGGTTATCCGTCATG
This sequence comes from Bjerkandera adusta, assembly GCA_027924225.1. Taxonomy (NCBI): domain Eukaryota; kingdom Fungi; phylum Basidiomycota; class Agaricomycetes; order Polyporales; family Phanerochaetaceae; genus Bjerkandera; species Bjerkandera adusta. The sequence continues at coordinate 120,634 of BSCZ01000348.1, forward strand.
TGGAGAACATCGTCAAGTCTGGCGTCACGAAAACGAGGTCAGTATCTCATTCGATGGTAGATAGCCTTCCTACTGACATCTATGCAGATACGCACAGAGGTTGAGTCCTGTGTCCTCAACTTGCGTTACCAATCTCCAGGAGGTGAAGGCGTTGTGCACCCGATTGCTGGAGCCATTACTGGCCGAGGACAAGACATTCACGGTTCGTCTGCTGTATTCTCGATTCTATCTATGCTGACCCACACTCTCAGTACAAGATTGAGCTACGTATGCGTAACCATAATACGCTGACACGTCCGGTTATTGTCCAAGAATTAGCGAACTGTGTACCAAAGACCTGCAAAGTCGATCTTGTGGATCCGGAGGTGTTTATCCTTGTCGAGATCTTCAAGGTACAGCACCCACACCCCCTAGTCCCCTTCTTTATATGCTGATAAACTGAACATAGAGCACATGTGGCATAGGAATAGTCCGAGACTATTACCGTCTGCAAAAATTCAACGTCATGGAGATAGCGAAGGCCGAAGAGCCCGGTTTCAAGCAAGGTGAGGGACGGTTGGCCGGCAAATCGGAAGAAAAAGTAGAGAAGCAGCTAGAGGAGACGATTGACGATAGCAAGGCTACATAGTAGAACGTGTGTAGAATTATGCGCGACACGTAATTCTGTGTACAATATTGTCGAATTGCATGGGCGCTTGCACGCTCTCTCCTCGACCACACCGCTGCGCAAGGCCCGGCCACCTCTCTACCTTTCTCCCGTCTCGACCTACAATCTCTGGCATAGACCTCCTCAAATTGAACAGGCCTCAAACTATCGCTAAGAAGATTCCAGAGCACACGTCTCGCACCCTAGAATTCTGCCAACGTCGACCACGAACTCGTAAAGCATCATGGCGGACCTCCTCGACTCGATGCTGGACCTCATGAGGCGACTTCCGCCCACACACGTAGAAGAGAATGTCGCCGCGCTCGTCGGGATGTGCCCCGACTACGCAGACGACTTGCTCGGGAGCGTCGACCAGCCACTCAAGGTGATAGTCGATCCCGCGACGGGACGGGAGTTCCTCGCCTGCGACTACAATCGCGACGGCGAGAGCTACAGGTGCGTATATCTCTGCCATCGACTATTGATGGCCCGTGTCTCATGGACCGGAACACGATGTGCATCGCGGGTTGTACTGACGCGATTGTGTTAGATCCCCGTGGTCGAACGAGTATGATCCTCCACTTGAAGACGGGACGTTGCCCTCTGCAAAGCTGCGCAAGCTCGAGGTCGTTGCGAACGATGCGTTCGATACGTATCGTGAGATGTACGACTCTTGGATTCTACGCGTAGTCGTCTCGCTAAACTTATCCCAGGTACTTTGAAGGTGGCGTTTCATCCGTGTTTCTGTGGGACCTCGAGGACGGTGGCTTCGCTGGAGTTGTACTGCTAAAGAAGTGTAAGCTTCTAGCCCCTTCGGACATTCGACTGCGCTGACAATCTCCTAGCTCTGAACCCCTCCTCGTCTAGCGAGCCCTCAGGCACATGGGACTCCATCCACGTATTCGAAGTCGCCGAACGCGGTCGCCAGGCGCACTACAAGCTTACCTCAACCATAATGCTTTCCATGGTGAACCGCGGCGTCGGTAGCAAACCCAACAAAGAAGACAAGATCGAGGCGAAGCGGGACGGAGACGTAACATTGAGTGGGAGCATGACAAGACAGGTACGCCCACATCGCTCGCGAACGGGCCCCGCATGTTGAAGCTTCGTTATAGACCGAGCAGGACCACTCACTACAAGACCAAAACTCGCACATTACCAACATTGGTCGGATGATCGAAGACATGGAGATTAAGATGCGTAATCTGCTACAGGAGGTGTACTTTGGCAAGACGCGCGATGTCGTCTTCGACTTGCGCAGTTTGGATGACTTGGAGAAGGCGCGGCGCCAGCGCGAGCTGCAGAAGGAGCTAGTCGGCTTCATCAAGCGGTGACGAACACTGGACACCCATATAATGTACCATAGTTTTCCTATGCAAAGGAACAAGAGAATGGCGGAGCATCTCGCGGAGGCTGATGAGGTATTTAGTGAGTGATAGACTAGGAATACAAAACGTCCAAGCGCAACAGCAGGAAAAGGCGACAACATATGCAAACTCTACACAAGCAAGGGACCAGTTTTCAGTCGAAGTCGTCGAAATCGATACCGTAGAAGAAGTGCTTTGGATAACGGTCAGCGAGTTCCCATGTTCGAAGCAAATGTAGTTCGTACCTTGTATAAGCTCATTACTTTAACGACCCACGCCTCAAGATGGAATATTTTCTTGTTTCCAATGCGCATGCGGACCTCCTATTCAGGCGAAGTGAGGATTATATTTCGTGCGTATGGCGTGGAACGTACGTATATCGCAGCCCAGTGCATGATATCCGCCTTTAGGGCCTCGTCCACATTGTCCACGATGCGACTCGCGATGGTCTACGAAAGTAAGTATCAGAGCGCAGCGAACATCCGAGCTCATAAAGAACTGACCTTCAGAATAACTGTCGGAGGAATACAGTGACTGAGAAGCTCGTACAGTTTCGTGCGGACTTCCATGACCCTCGCAGGCGACTGGTCCTGGATGATCATGTCCCCGACCTTGTTGCAGTACATCTCCCAGTCCGGCTTCGCGATCGTTATGGGGCCATTCAACCCCGTTTGCATTTTGAGAGCCTCGAACACAAGCAAGGCTTTTCGCAGGTTACCATCCGCGTCTCTGGCGATTTCGCGAATAACATTGTCGTCGTCTATTCGGAAATTTTGACGCGAGGCGACGTGCTGCATGACTTTCATCATCTGTAAGTTCTGCGGTCAGCCCTGGGTGCAGCGAAGGGAGTGGAATGCCTTACGTCGTCTTCTGTTGGAGCTGCCACTCGTATGAGTAGACAACGACTTTTGATGGGTGCAATGAGTTTGCTGGTGCTATTTGCACAGAGGATTATGCGCATGTTCGACATGTACTTCTCCATGGTTCGACGTAAAGCAGCTTGGGCGTCGCGAGTCAGAGAATCTGCTTCATTGATAACGACGACTGCGACAAACAGTTAGTGGGCGGCCCTGGCCGGAATTAAACCAAGCATGCCTTTGAACCGCTGTTTCGCGTTGATGTCCACTTGTTGTGTTTGCGCGATTTCTTTGAGTAGTTCCTGGATGACTACTCGATCATAGTTTCCCACTTCACTGCGTTCAACCACAGATACGTCAAGAGAACATGTGGTCAAGGGTGTAGGGGGGCGTACCTCGGAGTAATCTCGAGGTGGTAGTTGCTCTGAACGACGTTGACGTCCAACTTCCGCCGAGATGGGGTCACGAATACACGTTGATCAATTTTGAGCTTGATGGAGGTGAGTCAAGTTACGAGAGAACTTAGACTGATACGCACCTTCTCAACGCCCTTCCCAAACAATTCCCGGAGCGTGCACCCTATCCTAGTCTTCTTGCCAGCTCCTGACGGGCCGTAGAACAGCATATGAGGGAAGTCTCCGGATGCCGCCTGAGATAATAGACTAATGTCAGTGTCACCTCGTCGCGATCTGAAGCGAAGGGGGACGTACGAGGGAACGAAGTCGGGCCGAGAGATTCTCATGGTAGTGGAGGTCTTCAAGAGTCTTGGGGCGATACTTTAGAACTGTGGTAAGCAGAGTAGCAAGCTGATGAGATTTGAGGTACCCACACAGTCGACCCAGAGAGACATAATGGGTAAGGCGAATAGACGAAGGACGTGGTCGCTGTCAAGCCAGATGGCGCTCGCCGACGCGTTGCGTGACACCGCGCAACGCGTGTGTCACATGTGTCACATCTCTTGTTCCCGCTGAGTAACTCCGTTTGATCACTAGTAAGTGCGCGCTACAGACGGTGAGAGTCGCGAACCACTCTGCACAGCAGCTGTCTAATACGCCGTTACCAGTGAAAAAAAACCATAGCAGAACCTGATATTGGACACCGCCCTAGGCGTTAACCTCGACATAAATTCGGTACTACGGTCACCATGTCGATGGAAACCTCGCCCGCCACACCCTCCTCTCAGGCTCACGATGCTGGCCGCCGAAGTCTACGCCAAAGGCCTCAGTCATTTGCGGCATGGGCTCCCTCTCTGGATCCCTGAACCGGCTGATGGGGGTGCCATCCTCATCGGCGATGTTGGATACATACTAGATGGCCGTTTCTATCGACTGTTCAATGCGACCCAACCCCGCGATGACCCTATCAATGCAGGCGAAGTTCCTCCCAAATTTGAAGTCCTTCCAACAAATCCAAAGACCATGCATCGCGTAGAAGAGCTTTTCCCCCCGGGCTCGGCGCTGTGTAGCCAAAGCGTCCGAAAGGTTGATGTTTCTATCGGGGCTGCCGCGTGAGTCCTCGTATCAACACAATTCTACAGCTAGCTCATCGTATCAAAGAGATTCGACGTACGCAGGGCTTGGAGCTGCGTATCGCTTCTCGTGCAATGCGGAACAGGGCGCGCTTCTCCTTCTCAAGGATCATGCGACAGCGCAACAAATCCACCCATCCAGTCCCCATTTCATCAACTACATGCGTAAAAACTACCAAAACTGGTGTAAATTTGCGCGGGACACACGGGGTTTAGCACTTGAGCCGGAGCAGCTCGTGCTCGTCCGTGGATGGGTGAAGACCACAGAATGGGCTGTCGCGGCGTTTCTACATGGAGGTTCAGAACAGGAACTCTCTTTCCAAGCAGAAGCGGGGTCATTCGCTAAAGCCAAGTTCTCCGTCGCGGTTTCGCAGAATCATTCGAGCTCTGTCCTGCATCGTTCGGGACCGCGCCGCGCAGCAACGTGTGATGAAGGAGAGGTGTCCCCATCCCCTCAGGACCAATGCGTGTTTCTTTCTTATTTCAAGCTCAAGCGTTCCCCGCTTTTCAAATTACGCATGAAGATTGTAGCCGCCGCGGAACCTAAAGACGACAGACAGCATACACCTCCTGCAGACGGTGAACCACACAATGAACCCAGCGAAGGAAGTCTCAGCTCTGACTCCGAGTTCGATGTGCACGCAGACCCAGAGAATGTGCCCGTGAGTCATTTGCCGCGCTTCGAGTGAGCAACGCTAAATACTTTAATTCGTAGCCTTGGGATCCTCTGGACGACGTATTGGACTACATTATTCAGGCAAGTACATGTCTCGTTGCTGGGGACACCGACTTCAACCCAGATATCGTAGAATTCGAGCGCAGACATAGCCGTAGCAAGTCATTGTTCGCTCCGAGAACTGGTGCGTAATATCAGAGCAAGGAATGTTCGTTATTTTCACGTTCAATTTGGGCAGGACTGGCCGCTGGACAATGACATCAAGTCTGCACTGCAACGACTTCGACCGCCCGTCCAAACACACTCAACAGAGGGTACGATCGTCAACCCTCTGTTTCTTCCCCTCTCGTTATTAACTTAGATATGTTGACAGTCGCCACGCTCAAGGTTGAGGGCGTAGAGTTTGATTCTCCCTCCCCAATAGATCAACAACCGTCCGGGTATTCCGCCGACCAACCTGGCGACAGCTCTGTGATGGCAAATCCATCAACATTTGTAAACCTTGCTATCCTCAACCCTCAAACTACCGCGGAGCATCTCTCACCGCCGTCACGCTTACAGTCTAAGGGCGACATTATGCAGCCTTCTAGTGATGTTCACGTACCGCAAGCGGAAGTGGAACCGCCGACGCCGTGCGTGCGCTTCTGAAATATAATCCCGCCCATTAACATCGATTGCATATAGACTACGACGAAAGCGTCGTGACGGCAAAGCACTCTCTAGAAGGGCACACGGCTCCTGGGTCTCGAGGTCGGCATCGCATGCGTGTCATTCTTCCGCGTCTCACTCTGCTACTAGGGACCACCGGGATTTGTTTTCTCAACTTCGTCAACAGGCAACTCGCATCAACGCACTGGTGGAACAGCTAGAGGCTACATATCTGGCACGTCCAGAGAACCTTGCGGATACTGGATCCATGGTATCAGCCGGCGATTTGCATGAAGGCGGCGCACAGAGACCATCGAGAGGCGGCGACTTTGCATCTAGTTGGTTTGAAAAGGCGCAGCAGTCGATGAATGATTTTGAGGAATATGTCACACGCGCTCAATCAAGTCTGTCATTTTCAGCGCAGTCCCTGGATACCGTTCCCGATGCTACCCTCGGTTCCACCCTGGGCTCTCATTCCTCTGCGTCGGCGCTTGATACCACTCAACCTTCCTCATATCGAACGTCCGGGCGCCGGCCAGTGTCAACACCACCATTCCAAGTTCCACAATGGCAGCTGCAGCAACGACAACAGGAACATTGGCAAATCCCACAAGACCCAAACCTTCCTCCTGACACTTTCGATCCAGAGCTGGATCAGATTAAATCCCTTGACCGTAGAACTCCCGGAACAGCGGAGGAGGATTCGGACAAACTTTGGGGCCGAGATTCTCTGTTCGAATGGGGACGGGATAGAGAACAACAGGTGCCCGATGCTACCGACGAAGGTCAGCCACGACACGTGAGCAGCAGCATACCAGTGATTCTCCGTCTATCTCAACACCCCCTGCAGAATTCATCAGAGGGCCCGCCGCTTCTCGCCGACTCGGGGAAGGTCTCGCTACTTGGCTTCCATGATCTATTTTTCCAGTACGTACCACCTAAGGCACATTCCCCCGGTCCGAGTGAAGATTCTCTGACGTACGCTACACTGTGCGTGTGTCTCTTTGTAATACCGTGGCGCATCATCTGATCCAAGTCATAGTGCATGTCAGCGATGCAAGGCCCTCAAGGTCAAGTGCCAGTTCAATACCACCTCGAAAACCTGCCAATGTTGTTTAAACGGTGGCCATGAGTGCATCACACCGGGGCGGAGCGTGCGAGAGACACCACAGTACGGACATCCATTTCTCTAATATCATCTGTCTCATTCTGTCGACAGAACACGCGAGCGTTTGCGTTCTCGAATCCGTCAACAGATCGAGGGTATCGACACGCTCATATCAGAACTGGACGACATACGCCATGAAACAGATGGATCGTCCCGTGGCTCCTCTCGTGTCCAGGCCATATATCCAGTCCCACTGGAGCAAGCTCTCGAGGGTGCGTTTGTTCGCGAATCATCCTGGCACGACAGCGAAGATGACCTTCACACAGAGGAACCTACAAATCTCGACGAGTCAGGTTTGGATCTGCTCAAGAAGGCTCGAGCCTCCCTGGAAGCTTTCGAGCGCTCGATTCGATTGGAAAGTATCGAACCTGTCGACACGGAGGGCGTTGCGAGTTTGATGGATCACGAAGATACGGACGAAAGGGCAGGGAGTATCGCCTGTCTGGAAGAGGCGTCGGGGGTACCAGTGTCAAGCAATTCAGGGCAGGCGGAGGGTAGTCGTGATAGTGGTTGGGGCCCAGCCAATGCCAGCAAGAGATCACGGAGCAGTTCGGTGGAAGACGGTGACCAGACGGCCAATCCGTCACCTGGAGCTGTTGTACATAAGCGCAGAAGGATGTCGTAAGTTGACACAAGACGACACGTTGATCAATGTTGAGCTCGGGAGATATGAGTGCGTTGCTACGGAACTCAGATTGAGACACACATTTTCAACGCCATTACTCGGCAATTGCGGGGCGAGATAGTCTTGTCGTTCTACATCTGTGGCGAAGGGGGAATTGGCGCACCAGCCTAGGAACGAATTTGAAGTCGAGCAGAGAGTCTGAGAACTGGCACTCTCAAGGTAATGGAGGTCTTCAAGAGTCTTGGGGAGATACTACGGGGCCGATGCAGGTAGCAAGATGAGTTCCTGACAGCTGAGCCAGATGGTGCTCACCAGAGCTAATCGCGACGTGACACCACACAACGCGTGTGTCACGAATGTCACGTCTCGAATATCGCCAGCGGTGTCACGGCCGTCACGTTTCCAACACTGCAATGCGACCTCACCACGACGGCTGATATCAGGGTCTGGTACGCTATCCGAGGGTGTATAGATTCTATGCGTTGCGGACCTAGGTGCCCCAATGGTTGGCTTCTTACGTACTGGGTGAGAATTTGAGCCGTATCGCACAGCAACTGCCAGATCCTGTCACTGACCCTGACAGACTGCAGTGCGTACAATGTTCCGGAACCTCTTCCTTACCCAGCCCTCAGGGTCTTAAATCTACTATAAATATTCCAGTAGACATGCTGGAGTGTACCTTACCCAAACACCTTTCCCCCGGCTTGCAAGTCACCGATGCTAGCCGCCGACGTCTATGCTAAAGGGCTCAGCCATTTGCGCCACGGGCTCCCACTCTGGATCCCCGAGCCTTCTGAAGGTGCCGACGCAATCATCGGTGATGTTGGATATATCTACAAGGGATGTTTCTATCGGCTCTTCAATGCGACTTTACCAGAGGATGACCCCGTCAACGCCGGAGAAGTTCCCTTGAACTTCGAAGTATTGACATGTCGACAGCCGTTGCACCGAGTCGATGTACTCTTTCCCCCAGGTTCCACGCTGTGCAGTCAGAGTGTTCGGAAGTCTGATATCTCGATTGGAGGTGCTGGGTGAGTGCCATAGGCTCTCGACGCTACTGGTCGCTAAACTTGAACGTACCAGTGGGGTATCAGTCGCAGAAGCTGGAGTCACGTATCGCTTTACGTGCAATGAGGATCAAGGCGCCCTTCTTCTCCTCAAGGATCACGCCACAGCCCAAGAGATCCATCCTTCTAGTCCTCATTTCATCGAGTACATGCGCAAGCATTACTTGGACTGGTGTAGATTTGCTCGGGAGAAACGGGGACTTGCGCTGGAGCCAGAGGAGCTTGTGTTCGTGAGGGGCTGGGTGAAGACTACGGAATGGGCTGTTGCGGCATTTCTAGACCGAGGCTGCGAACAAGAACTGTCGTTCGAAGCGGAGGCTGGATCTTTTGCGAAGGCTAAATTCTCCATTGCTACGTCTCACCACCAGTCGACTTCCGTCATGCATCGCACTGGGCCGCATCGCGCTGACGAATGCATGCGCACAGTTCCGCCCAAGCAAGATCAATGCGTCTTCTTGTCGTACTTCAAACTGAAACGATATCCACTCTTCGGCGTTGTAAAAATTGCCGCCAATTCGGAACCCAAAGATGATATACCACCACGTACACCCCCCGGAGACGGATCGCCAGCCGACGCACTACTCATCCAAGAAAATGTAGGTTCTGATGATGTTCAATATCGCGTACAGTCAGAGCCAGAGTACATACCTGTAAGTGCATGGTATCTCTCCGAGTTTAAGTTATTAATTACCATCGTTCGTAGTCTTGGGACCCTCTAGATGAAGTAATGGACTATATCCTACAGGTAAGCACTCTCTTTGTACGGGAGCCCAGGCTTGTTGTCATTTGACCAACGTATATCAGAATACTCCATGCGCAGGCATTGCTATCGCAAGCCATCTTTCCCTCAGGACGCTGGTATGTCACGTCTTACGCTGATTCCTTCTAGTTGCATAACGCTCTACTTATTCACGCTCAACCAATAGAACTGGCCACCGGACAACGACATCAAATCTGCATTGCTACGACAACGACCTTCCATTGTAGTACACCCAGGGGAAGGTAGAGACATCTAATCGTGGTTCCTTCAATTCTTCATTCTGATATACTGACAGTTTCTATGCTTGAGGGCGAAGATATGGCTCAAGCCACCTCTGGATCGTCGCAACAAATAACTGCCGATGAAGACCCTGCTACCGCTTGTCCAAATGCCGTATCATCCTCTTTCCCAACCCTCGACCCATCATCAGTCCTACCGCTTTACTCGCCGCCCTTCGACAACGGTGTGGACAAGCAAGATTCAACAACTCTCAGCAATACTGCTCCTGATGTGTGCGTATCCATCCGTGAAGTAAGACATATAATGACGCTCAACATGGTCCAGACTGTGTCGAAGATGCGAAGAGTTAACCACCAAGTGCGAGGTTGAGACCGGCTCACAAACATGTAATCAATGTCTGTCCAACGGCCATGTCTGTGTCATACCTGGGCAGAAAAAGCGGTAAGCATCGCTGTATGATATCTTATACGCCATGCATATCATTTGTTACACAGTATCGGACACCTACTCTCTCAAATTCTTCAAGAATCCGAAGAAATTGACATACTCATGTCTGAGTTGCATACAGCCGATCGTAAAAAACGAGTGGGCGTCCCGGGTTCGTTGAACGAGTCAACCCCAACCCTCGTGGACCCATCGGAAGCTGTGACATCTACTTGCGGGAGTGAAGATACCGACTCCGAGTACGAAGACCGTGTGGTATTCAAGCAGAAGAACGAGTACACGCATGATTGGGTCGAGGCACAGAAAGCGAAGGAAAACTTCGACGACTGCGTGGAAGAAGTAAACACACTTCTGCAAACCATAGATCCCGCCACGTCCACCCAAACACCACCACGCAACGAGTCAGACGCCCACACGCCCAGCATTCGTGCCGAAAAGCGGCCCGAAACACCAGGCCAACGCGAGTACGAGCATGAGCCGGAAGCGGAAGGAAGCACAACTGAGAAGGGAGCACTGGAGTCTGCCATACGACCGTGCGTGCACTTCTCCATGATACCATAGCGTGATGCCTAACTTCCCGGGTCAGAGCATGCCAGCGATGCAAGGGTCTCAAGGTTAGGTGCGAGTTCAAGACCGACCCAGACATCTGCAAACGGTGTCTAAACAGCGGGCGTGAATGTGTTGTCCCAGGACGGAAGAAGCGAAGAGCACCACCGTACGAACGTTTCATCTTTTTCGTAGACGCATACGTCTCATTACGTTTGTAGGAAACGCGAACATTTGCTTTCCCAGATCCGCGAACAGGCCGACCGTATCAATAATCTCATGTCTGACTTGGAGAAAGCACAGCAGAAAGCGAACGAAGCCGGCGAATCGAACGCTCCGTCTCCAGAGTCAACAGCTGGAGAGTCAACGGCCTCTTCGTCTACACACCTCCTCTCGTCGGAATACGAAAGTGACTTGAACCCCCCAAATCTCAGCAATACCACTGCGGGTGTGCAAGACTGGTTGACCAAGGCGCGGCAGTCCATGGAGGTCTTCGGCGAGTACCTGCGCCTCGATAATCCTGAAGTCGCGAAGAGTCCAGTTCTAGAAGAAGTGGTAGGGGAAAATGAGCAGTCGACTCGTGCTTTCCATGACGATCTTGGTGACGAAGGCTCCAGTGATACCAATGAAAAGCGTCGGGTGGGTTCTACGACCTCCGGAGTCTCCTCGAGGAAATTGCCATCCGCTCCACCTCGAGGGGCCGCGCCATTCAGACTCATGGAACGATGGAGCTTAAACCAGTCTTCGAAGCGTTCCAAGACTAGGAGCAGTCTTGCCCGAAAAAGCGAAGAAGATGACGAGCTTGGTCTCGTGACCCCATGGCATTTCCGAGCAAGTGCATATCATGATTCGAGATTCGATCTAGTGTAGGAAATACTAACGCAAACGTATCGCCGTAGATGCCACTCCAGGACCAACGACCGACGATCAACAAGTACCTTACATGTTGAGGCGCGGGCTCATATCGTGGGCTGAAGCTGACGAACTGTTGAGCATGTCCGTCTTTTACACCTTGTCATATCGACTCCACAAGTTTTCTGACTCGTCCTTTTCCAGATACTGGGAGTACATGAATCTGTCCGTCAGCCTGCTCGACCCGGCTCTCTACGGAAATGTCACACGTACCGTGACACGTAGCCCTTTCTTATTCACCGTTAGTGAGTGGTACATGTTTCCTCTCGTTCAGAATATGCATTAATTGCCTTAGTCTGTGGTATTGCGTCGAGGTTTTATGCGGCACGCCCCGACCTGTACCAATCAGCAATGAATTGCGCACGGGTTGCTGCGGGGGAAGCTCTCATATACGGAGAGAAGAGGGTAGAGACCGTTTATGCCTTTATCCTCCTCGCCCTCTATCCCATTCCATATGAAAAACGGGAGGACGATCGAAGCTGGATTTACCTTGGTGTTGCGATAAGGTTCGTACATAGTCATCACATCACCTCACTACTGACACGCGTGCTATAGGATGGCCCAGGACCTGAATCTTCACCACCTAGTTATGACGAAGCCACGAGACGAGGCGCACGCCCGCGAGATGTTGAACCGGACACGCGCTTGGCTGAATTGTTACAACCTGGATCGCGTTCTAGGCTCGCAGTATGCGAAAGCTCCGATCATTCCAAACGACGACTACATTGCGAACCGGTCAGGTCAGTGGTGGTGTAGCTCGGAGTACAACATGAAAAATTTCGACATCCACCTCGCCGGATATAGCGCAGTCCTCGCTATTCTCAGCAGATTTACCGAGGAGGTTCACAGTGAACCTAATGATTCCACAGGGGTATTATCCAAGGTACTCCCTTCGTCATTGCGCGGCCATTTTTCACTGAATCGTGCTTCGTAGAAAATGGATATCACAGAACTTGCGTCCAAGGCCGATGACGAGCTTGCCCAGAAATGGACGTACTGGAGTGGACAGATCGAGCAGTACAACGATCCAAACGACAGGCAGGCAAGCTTCCGAACAAGCCTCCTGCGCTGTTCCTACAGCTATGCGAGGATGGGTGTCCTGTCATTTGGCTTCCTGTATGCTCTTAGGATGAAAGAAATTGGGAAGAGTGCCAACTTTCTGGAGCGCGTGAGTGCTGAATTTTCGCCTTCCACCGAGTAATCTAATGTGGACTTCAGTGCTTGCATGCCGGAAATGATGTTCTAAGGGCTGTTCTTGCGCATAGCGCCACCTTCGAACAGAGTGCGTAATTTACTGTACTGTTTGGCTCACTTATACATCAGTCATGCAGAAATGTATCTCCGCCATGGTCCCAATGCGCAAAGTGTTCCAGTAGCCTTCGTTTGTTGTTTCCTGATCCAGGTACGTAGATAGTACACACAGTTTAGACTCGACGTTGATCATGCACGCACAGCTATTACACCCGCGTTACGCCATCTATGTTACCGAAGACAGGCGCGCAAACATTCGCCAGGACGTTCAGAAAATCGTCGACGTGTTCGGGTCGCCAGAGGTGTTCATTGATAGCGACCATCACCCGCGACTATACTCTTGCTTCCTCACCAAGCTCCTCGAGGCCGCGTGGTCGTACCCGCAACCGCCCATCAAGGCAAAGGCTGTGTCGCCGCCCATACAGCGTGCTGAGCTGCACGACAACAGCGTAGGGTATAGCTATCTCGACCCTACCTCGGCGCTGAACAGAGCGCGTGCGTCGATGTCGCCTGGACCTGTCGAGCCGCCGCAGACCGCGAGACCTACGCCCGGGTCACCGCTGAACCAGGAGGTACCGTCATTCAAGGGTGTGGGGAGCGCGGACTCCTTCCAGCCGTCGCTCGTCATCGAATGCGACGACCTTACGTTGTCGTGCCAGTTCATTTGGTCTGGAATAGCTATGCCTGGCACGTCGTAAATTCTGGTCCTAACATGCGCCTTATGCTGACGCGTTTTGATAGGCATTGGGTGGATCCTGTCGAACGATCGTTTCAAAAGCAGATAAACAACTACTACTAATTCAAATGTTGACTACAAGATACCAGCTAGAAGTCAGATGGCTCTTAATGCCGAGTCAAAATCCATCACCAACCTACCATCGATCCAAAATGAAGACCGTAGTACACGTCATTGTTGGTTTGGGCGGAGAAGAATAGAAGTCGTGACGCGAACTGAGAGCTCACTGGCCTCTGCACGCGTACTTGACTGCTATTACTAATATCACATACATATGTACGCCGCTGGAAGTACACGGGAATACTTCAAAGACTCTGTAGCGTTTTCATATCTTAAGGGAGGCGTCCCGATCAATTGATGCGCCCTGGATGATTGATCGCCGCAAGACACTGCCAAGAGTATTAGTTGTTCCCCACTGCCTTGCACAGCGACTTCACCGCCCCCGTTTTGACATCCGCGTCCCATTCAACCGCGGCTACGGCCACGTCGGAACACAACGACGTTGTGCACAGCCACCAATAACCTCATGAGACCGTTTTGACAAATCACAAATAAATACTAATAAGCAATCAGGTCAGGGAGCCACCGTCTGCCACTTCACCCCTCTCGCTCACGAACGTGTTTCAACAGCGTTCACTCCTCCCTACGATGAGCACGGAACTGGGAACCCTCGTCGTCGTCGTGCTCAAGGCACGCAACCTGCCCGACAAGCACTCGTTCTACAAGCAGGACGTCTTCGCGCAAATCACGCTTCAGGGCGAGACCAAGAAGACCAAGATTGAAATCAAAGGTGGCCAGCATCCAGTATGGGACGAGGAGCTGCGTTTCCCCGTGTACGACAAGGGCAAGAGCGGGATGATGATGGAGGTGTCGTGCTGGTCGAAGGAGCCACGGTCCAACGACCTGGTGGGGAAGGGCGAGCTGGACATATCAGAGACATTGCGTACCGGAGAGTTCGATGGTGAGTCTCTGTCATTGACCGCGTCGCGTCGATTGCTGATGAAGGGATCGCAGACTGGATCCCCTTGAGCATCGAGACGACTCAACGCGGGGACCTCTACCTCGAGATGACCTTCTTCGCTGCGGGACCGCCGCCAGCATTGACGCGTCGCCCGTCGAAGATGAAGCCCGCTGAAAGGCTGTCACGCCCACAACAAATGTCCCCACCCAGAGTCGCGAACTCCCATTCACAACATTCATCTGTCTCGCCACGGCCCGCCCAAAGCAAGCCTTTACCGCCATTGGCAGAGGAGCCCCCAGTGCCGAGTCATTCACCTCCCCCTGAAGATATTCCAGTGTTCCTGCGACCGGGAGCAGGCAAGGGCCGATCCCCAAGCCACAGGCCAACCAGTTCGCTCTCGACGACAGATTATCCTCCAGCTCAGTCTCCACCTGTACATGGTCACAGACCGTCGACATCGATATCCTCGCTCAGCTCCAATGCAGGCGCGCTGCCGGCGGCATTGCGTGTTGGGCACGGGGGCTCGCCTACTCCAGTTCCTCAAGGCACGTTTGTGTCTGACGCGCAGATACCCAGACTACCATCGGAAACGTTGGGAGGCGCGCCCGCGACGTCGCCACCGCCCCCATCAGTTCATAACGCGTACAGCTATAGCAGCCCACAGCCCTACCCTCCTACGACATACAGCTCGCCGCCGCCTATGGATAGACCTATACAAAGCCTTCCGCCTATTGCGCCGCCTATTATAGAACATGCTCCTACACCGCAACCTACATGGCAAGCACCTCAGGCTGCTCAGCCCCCACCACCGCAACGATACTCGCCACCACAACCATCATATTCCCAACTCGCTCCTGCTCAGCCCCCACCGCAGTCCTATCAACAATATAGCAACACGCAGCCTCAGTACGCGCCGCCGCTTCAGCCCAGCACGCAGCCAGCTGTGACGCTTCCCGGCTTCGTTTTCCCTACTCCCACTGTGACCCCTGCACCTCCGCCACCCGCGCAATCTGCCCCGCAGAATGGTGGGTACAGATACCCGTATGGGCAGTACGGTCCACCCGCCTCGTATGCGCTCCCCTATGGCGCGCCTCACCCCCAAGCATACGGCCCGCCACAGCAACACGCGCAACGACCGTACCAGTACAATTACCCTCCTCCACCACGCGAACCAGATCTGGACACGCCGCCACTCAACAGCGTGCGCTACCAGAAGCCGCTACCCTTGCCTGACGAACCGGCAGGCGGCGCGACGTCAACTTCCTCGAGAAGTCGCGTCGATTCCAACGCTCACCACAGATCCTCGAATGGGCACCACCACACGTCTAGCACTAGCAGCACAACCGCGTCCTCGCACCAAAAGAAGCCTAGCAGGGAGGAACGGAAGCCCGAGCTCTCTCTCGAAGAACGCGACCGGCAGGCGGCAGCGCAGTACGAGAAGGAAGAGGCTGAGCGCCGGCGCATCGCTCGTGAGCAGGAGGAGAAGGATGCGGAGCTTGCGAGGCAGCTCGATATTGAGCTGAACTTGCAAGAGGAGAATGCCAACGCCAACAACAAGGGCACGGGCGACAGGTCGGGAAGCCCGAATAACGGGAACAACAATGGCATGCCTGGAAGTTGGTACCGTGTGCGGACGTGAGGAAGAAATGAGGGCAGCGTATTGAACTGTCGCATATACACATGATTCTCTAATGTAAAATTGCATATATGTATGCCCACGATACCCGCTATATAATCAGAAGCTCAACATACTACCCTCAGTCCGTTGTGGTCGTCAAAAATTGAGTTTCTCTGAGAAATTACCTTGTGTTTGTCCTGGTAGGCATATCATACATGCTTGTGCCCAGGTATGTTGACGACCATCCAAGAAACATAAGAGGAAGGTGGCGTTAGCATGTAGGAGGGCGGGAAATCGGTGATCGGCGGATCAAAAAGCGGACATCTCGTCCGAGAGTTGATAATATGATTCAACCACACTTCCTTCCTACCACACTCTGCCAGCATTCTGGAACGAAGCGATACGGGCATGGTTTACCTTGCGCAGCGCTGGAAATGAACCAGGTCCACATCCGTTGGATCGCGATAGTAAGTTGGGCACGTTCGCAGTCGTTGCTGACAATGCTGAGTTCATAGAATTCAGCGTCACAATCCTAACAGCTTTTACTTTTGGCTTGATGCACATCCCGGTTCACACGGACAGTGGTGATCGGGCGGGCGAGGGAAAGTTTGCGGTTCCGGACATATCGCCACTGAGGTAATCAGCCGAGGATTTACTCGTGCCTGACGGGGAGCGCGTCCTTTCTCCGTGTTGTTGGATTCTCCGTTGTTCCCAGCCGCACATGGACGACCAAGTTCAGAAGATTGACCCCCGTCGCTCTTGTTCTATGACTCCCGTCACGGCCTACGTGCGCTACCATGGACTTGACAAGCCTCGCCGTCTCCCTCGCCTGGGCGGTGATCCTGTGGGGGATGGTGGGTGGTCAACGGACTGATGCGGTTTGCATGCCTGCGTATGGCTGGGTGCGCGATTTCTCTGCTCTGTAAATCAGAACGTGGCTCACGCGAAAGGTCAGCTCAATAATTCTCAAGGGCAGTCGCCTTGCTTCATCGCCACGAACCTCATCGCAGAATGCGATCCATATCGTACGCTCTGTGTCCCATTCGTCGGTTTCTGTATGAATATTTCTTTTCAGGGAACAACGTCTCCGCTCTGCATCTCGGAGGCCTTGATTACTATCCCGGTCCCGACCCCGCGATCAATTTCTTTCCAACAAATTGTACGTGCAACACCATCACGTACTCGCTGCTCAGCGCATGCAGCGTATGTCAGGGTTTTGTGTATATTGAGTGCGTGTCCCGTACCCAGCTTACGATCGCCATTCTAACTGTTCACCAGATGGCAGAGATGGGCGGAGAAATGTCCAAGCGTGTACATCACAGAGTGCGTTGTCTGACCCATCGAACTGCCCATCACCAGGTCTCTTTTCTTAGCTCACCTCGACCCTACAGATACCCCGAGCGCATCCCTGACGCCGTCTCAGTTCCGGCATGGGCCTACCTCAACGTCGCTGTGAGCAAGAACTTCAGCGTATCAGCCGCCGCCGGAGACACGAATCCAGACATAACGGCCGGTTCCCCAACGGGACCGGCTATTCCAGTCTGGCCGAACGCAACACTCCCCCCTTCTCCAGCCCCTTCTCCAGTACCTTCAAACACTTTTTCACAAGGGAGACAGCATTCGTTTGACCTGTACGCTTTGATCGGTATCGTCACTGGTGGCGTTCTGGTCTTCGCGGTGGCGTTTGGCCTTGCGGAGACGTACTACATGCGGCGAAAACGACGACGGCAGGCCGCTGCGTCCGGAGGGGAGAATAGCGAAGAGCGTGGTGAAGCGCAAGTGGGCGCGACTGGCGAGGCGCAAATGGGTACGACTGGCGAAGCCCCAGTGACAAGCGAAGCAGGGGATTCAACGGGTCCGGCGTTCGTGCGTGATATGCCCTCCATGCCGCCTATCCCGGAGGGCGATTCGTCAGAAATACAACTTGTCGCAAGGGACTGCGTGCGTGCCTCTCTTCTGCTCCCCTTGCAGAGGCCCTTCTGACGTTACCATTAGCACGATTCTGGGCCAGAGGTGCAAACTTCGCAACGCTCAACAGGAGTTTCATTTCGCACGCCTGATGAGCAGCCGGTGGCGGGTCCGAGCAGAATCAGGCTCGATTCGTAACAGACTTTCTTGTGATATTTCTTTGGTTGTATCAGATTACCTATTCTTCAGTACTGGGACTTTATCGGGACTTTGTTGGGACCTCGACGTGTCGGATACCCCGCCAGATTCATGTATTTCTCTCAAGAAAAACATTACTGTGATGTCCGTGTACCTTACACCTGCCCCCATGCCGTCATTTCGCCTTGGACAAATATTCGCATTGGCGCCTGCGAATTCAAAGAAAAGCGTAACAAAAAGGGAGGAGGTGAAGGGGTGTGTGGAACGCTCTTCCGCAGAGAGGACTTTTGGCCACCTGAATTGCCAGATATTGAGTGGGTCCTCGAACCACGCCCGCCGGAGCAGGAAGGACTTACACATCAGTGGATGCCTGTTCCCCTTCAGATATCCAGCGGTGGTCGCGTTTCGGGGTCGTCGACCGAGTTTCGCATTTTGTCCAACTCGCGGGTGTAGGGCGCTTATCCGGATGCAATTTTCGACCCCTCAAGAAAATTTTGACATACGACGTTTCTTGAGGTCTGCTGGGGATTCGAACGCGGAGGCGTCGGGGGATAGCAAGCAGGAGGGCGGGCGATTTATCCGGGCGTCGCCGCGATCAATCAATGCGGCGGCGGGCGAATAATTATCAGACTGACGGCCATGCAACTCGAGAGTCATTCCCGTTCACGCGTGTTTCGAGTCTAAAACACGTTCATCTAATGGCGGCGAGTAAAGTGTCGTATAAATATATACATGCAGGCGATGACAGCATGATAAAACGCGTCAAGACGGCAAGCAAATGCGAAATCTAGTCCGGGGACACAAACGTTTCACCTCGAGAACTAACAGACACGCTCATATCTCGGCTACACCATTGTAAGTTCTCGTCGCGTCTTGCCGGAATAAAGGATTGGGACGATACTGGCGTGGCCGGTATCCCGACGGTCCTCGTCGACCAGAGCTCGGTGTGGTGAGAGGGAATGTCGAGGGGTCGTTGGGGTTGTAGAGGGCAAAAATGGACAGTGTTGGCGTATTCGCAATTATGGGAGACGAAGGTGCGCTTGATAGAACAGGCGCAGTATACTGCGTAACTGGATCGTAGGGCTTTAGGTTGATGTAGTATGGGGGAGCATATCCTAGAATCGTCGGCGGGGGTCGCGACCTGCGTCGACGCTGGAGGAGAAACGCGACGATGCCTGCGATGATTGCTACGACGCCTATCCCGCCGATCACTCCGCCTACGATCGGCCCTGCGTTGCTCTCAGTGCAGCTCGACGGTGTGCTCAGAGGGTCCTCAGAGGCGACAGAGGCGACGGCAACCTCAGATGTACTGGTGCTGGTGGCGGAGGAGGTGGCAGAGGAGGTGGCGCAAACGGTCGCTGAATACTCTGGAGCATTTAAGGCGGCGAACGCTTCAGCAGCGGAGGGGTCGAATGAATCGGGGGTGATGACGTCCAAAAATGCCCAGGCGGGGATGGAGGTGTCGCATGGTATTCTTCTCGGTAATCTGGAGCGAACTGTCATTCCAAATCTTCAAAATCATCATTTGAAGGGAACGTACACTTCAGTGAATTCGGAAGGGCAATTTGCGTCAAGTTTCCACGATGACCACTCGAGGAAAGGGCGATCTTGGCACTTTGCGCAGGCGGACAGCATGGAGTAGAAACCGGTGCTGCATTGACATGGCATGGAGGTCTCCATAGTAGACGGAATATAGTGGTAGCCTTCCGGTAGCGACTTGACGAACGCATCCGCGGGATTGGCGAGGCATTCCGATATCAGGTACGCTGCTATGACGCAAGGGCTCTGACTACGTGAATTGTTCATCTGCAGCAAAGACAACAGGGTGGATGAAGGTCAAGGTGCCGTTTGGGGTTACCGATCATAATGAAACTCACCCATTCGAACTCGCGCAAACACGTCACGTTGGTGCTTTGAGCGGCTGCATAGGGCATGATGCCAGCGACGAGCTCTAGTACTGTGGCGACCTTCCAAGAACGCATTCTGTTTTCCTTTGAGGACAGAATACACAGACGGCCAGTGGGGAGGGGGAAAAGAAGCTTCGGGGTGTGGCCACTACAGGAGCAATGTATGTATACTTAACACATAATGCTCGGTCGTAGAGTTCGGCGGCGCATGGCCCTGTGAACGCGTGATCATAATTGACAGTAAGTGCCACCGCAGAACTAGAGCTAGCGCGTGATTCGATATCGACCGACCTTGTTCAAAGGGCGATATCCTTGTGTTCATTGTGCTATGATTGTTATTCATCGTCTCGAATACCTGGGCTAATGTCAATGAACAGATCGTAGATAAATTGATACCGATACAGAGTTTGACATACCTGGTTCCTGGTTGATGATTTCCCTTGGTCAAACGTAGCATTCGGGCGCATCATGCAAAACTGCACAGATTAGCAGTGCGAAGGGAGGGCATCGCGGCCTGTTCAACGCACGGCATGAGGCCAACTCGGAGAGGTGTTATCTAGGCGACCTGGGAGCCAAAGCACCGCCATCGGGGCCGCTGAGACTTCACTCACGGATACGGAGCGAACGGGTCTTGAGTTGTTACGGAGAGAGAGGCCCGGCACATGGTCTCGAATAGTCTCATGTGAGAGGCAGTAGTAAACAAGACGCGCGCATTGTCGTGGCCAGAAGCGCCTGCGCCATGTGATAATTCTGAAGCGCGCAAAGCATCTCAAGCTCGTCCGCCGAAGGGATAGACCGACGCACATAAATTAGAAGACGATTGATTTCGGATTGATGAAGGGTCTGCGAAGGAGAGAATAGTTTATAAAATACAAGAGGGGTCCAATCCGGTGTTCATATACACTTTCTACACGCTCATACCTCGGGCACACCGTTGTACTGTCTCGCAGCGTGCTGCCGGGCCGACAGGCTGGGACTGTAGAGGCCGGCTTGGTGACTCGACATCCCCAAGCTAGCGGGTGGCGCGGAGCTGGGGAAGGTGGAAGGGTCGCTGGGATTGTAGATAGTCATGGTGGACGGCATCGATGTGTTTACCGACAAGGGTGACGGGAGCGCGTCCGCCAACAATGGTGCATGGTATTGCACAGAAGGATCGTATGGCTTCTCTCTATTGTATGGCGCAAGCGAATACACGGAGTATTCCGGATCCGTCGGTGTTGGTGCGAACGCAGCAGACGGCGCTGTGCGCGACTTGCGTCTGTGGCGGAGGATGAAGAACGCGACGATACCCGCGAGGATTGCGACACCACCGAGACCACCGATTACGCCGCCAACGATAGGTCGAACATCGCTTTTCTTTGAAGGTGTGATGGTGGCCGTACTGGATGCAGTGGCAGTGGGAGAGGGGGTGGCAGAGGACTCCGGCGCGCCTTGTCCAGCGACTATCTGGGCGGCTTGGACGTCGAAATTGTCAACAGGGACGATGTCTAAATATGCCCAAGAGGGGATAGAGGTGTCGACCGGAATTGGTTTTGGCCATCTGGGATTGTTTGTTACTGTCAAGTCGCTATTCAAAAGATCGTGGAGGCTTACGAGCTGCGGGAGACTCCGAGGGAACAGTTACTCGACCACTTTGACCACGGGAGGCTCTCGCGGTTCTGGCACGTTGAGCAGGCGGAGATCATAGAGTAAAGCACAGTGCTGCATTGGCACGGGAGAGTGTATGGTGCTGTGGACGGAAGATAGTGGAACCCCTCGTTCAGCGAAAAGATGTATGCGTCCGCTGGATTGGGGAGACACGCTGAATTGAGGTACGCCGTCATGAGGCAAGGGTTTTGGTTGCGCGAGTTTTTCATCTACAGGGCGGATACGAGTCAATGTTGCGTTCGGAGGTAAACATTATTGTAGTGAAACGCACCCAGTCATACTTTGTTAAGCATGTCGCGTTGGTCCCCTGCGCCACTGCATAGTTCGTGAGGATCCCCACTAGAAACACGTAGGTCTTCCGTGAGTGCATGAGGTGCATGAGGGTTCGCTCTGGGGCTGAGTACCCGTGCGACGATAGGAAGAGAGGAGGGCGATGGAAGTCGTTTCAGGGGCCGAGGCGGTGACCATATACCCGGTGCAAGTGCGCAGTTATGTGTAGAGTTTGGGTAGCGGGCTCCTTGGATATCTAGTCAGCGATGTGGAAATGAGAAGCTAGTGCGTTCTTTGATATCCACCAACCTTGTGCGAAAAACGATCGTCGTAGGGCGCATATAAGTGGATTGCGTCGCGGGACTCGTGGCTATGGCTAGCCAATCGGTTCATTTCGGTAGTACGGCGTGGTGCATGCCTCGAAAATTTCGTCGCCCCATCCCACCCTGGGTAGTTCTGTCGAGGAGACTCAGCGAGAGGTCGGAGGCAAGATGAATGCCGGCTGGAGATGGTTGAGACTCCGCCGGCGACAAAACAAAGCAGACGCGCACATACACGCTGAAAACTGGCCTCCCAACTTCAGGGTTCGTACTGTCCGAGGTTCGAATGATAGATGTGAGCACTACAGGGTTCAGGGGCATGATACCTCGCCGCCTCCTCCATTGCAGGGGCGCCGCGCCTTTGAAAATGCTGTACTAGGATCAAGAACACACGTGAACCTCGACATTACCTGTGATCGAGAAAGGTAGTACACACCGTAGCGGATACACGCAAAATCATTGCTCGACTCCTAGGATATATAGCTGATTTTGACAACAGTGAAGAATCCGCGGTCAATTAAAGCAATGCCAGTGTGGGAGAGGAAGAATCGCGTAATTGCTTTCGACGCCGTTTGAATTGTGTTCACGAAGCCGCGCGGACATGTCTTGGTCTATCAATGAGGGGGCGGTCCAATACCGTGATCTAGAACAAAATACGTGAGAAGTGGCGATATGCAAGGCACGGTTCTTTTGGGGCAAATGTGTTCGTACCTGTGCATAGCGTCGACGGAGCGTATTAGCGACATTCGCTGAAGGAAAGCATCTAGGACACGATATGAAGCGTCGGGACACGCAAGCTATTGACGAACTGAAGGTAACAGCGAATCCGCGTATGGAGTCTGACAATACGTAGCCAAAGTCGGAATCAAGTCTTGAAGCTTGAAGCGTAGACTGTGACCTGAGCAAACAAACTAGCCAATGCATGGAGTCGGGCGTCAGGGACGTCCGTGCCGAAACAGACTTTTCGTCGGCCATCCTGACGAGTCGGTCTTCAACGACCGGTCAGGAAGATTGCAAAATGAGTACCCGCGAAAGCGAATGCAACAATGAGGCGTCGAACTAGGACAAGAGTCAATGAGTAGTTGATTCGCGGGATTTATACCAGACAGCAGCCTGATAATGACAGCAGTGCGATCGAGTGAAACAATGCAACATGTCAATCCGAAGGAGCATGCAAGTACATCGGACTGAAGAAAGGGGACCAAGAGAGAAAATGGGCCCAGAAAGTTAGTCCAGTCTTCAGAGACACGTCCTACTACCGGGAGTGCCCCGCGAACGAACAAACACACGCGTATTGCATACCTTATTTATTCATACCTCAGGCACGCCTCTGTACTCGCCCGCCGCTTGCTGCCGGGATGACGATGGGACAGGGTCAACTCGATCCGGGTGATCTGTCGACTTGCACACAGCCTGAGGGAACGTCGAAGGGTCGGAGGGGTTGTATGCAGCCGTCGCTGGTAATTCCTGTGGAGCTGACTCGTGCGGAGTCTCACCCGCGGATGGCAACTTCAGAAGCGGGGAGTCTTCTGGAACCGCCGGAGCGGCAGACGGCGTGATACGGGAATTGCGTCCATGGAGGCATCCGAGGAATACAATGATGATTAGGAAGACACCTGCACCGCTTAAGATACCGATGGCAGCGCTCACGAGTTGTATGACGACGGGATTGGTTCTTTCAGGAGGTGGGTATGGGTATGAGACTTCGTCGAAGTTGACGGCGGTCTTGCCGAAGGACTCGCGAGCATTGCCAATGCTCTCAGAGCCCGTGTCGGTAGTGGAGGTGGCAGCCCAGCGAAGTGCAGGTGATTCAGGTGTGTCCCGAAAGGCTAGCACCTTGGCCGTGGAGATATTGAAGGCATCGGGGGAGATAACATCTAAATACGCCCATGCTGGAATGGAGGTATTATAATGGATGTCTGTTGGCCATCTGGGACCATCCGTTAGCCTGAGCTACGACGCGAAATTCAATATGGAAAGTTTACTCTTTGATATAGTATGGAGGGGAGCAATTCGTACGCCACGCTGTCCACGGGAGGTACGTACGATTCTGGCAGGCCCCACAGGCGGATATCATGGAGTAATAGACCGTGCTGCATATACATGGAGTGGTGGTCAACGCCGTGGGTGGACTGTAGTGGAAGCCCTCCGGTAGCGCGCTGATGTACGCATCTCCTGCATTACGGAGGCATGCTGACCGCAGGTATGCTGCCACGAGGCAAGGACTCTGGCCGCGCGAGTTTGTCATCTGTGGGAGGCACATACTGGTCAAGATCTCCACTCGGGTGAAGACGAACGTGGTGAGACACACCCAGTCAAACTCAGTCATACATGTCGCGTTGGTGGCCTGCCCATCCGCGTGATACACAATGCCACCCGTGATGAACAATGCAGTGATCCCCCAGAAAATCATGTTGTTTCAGTCTGAGTACTACCAGGGTATAACTCGACTGGGCGGGTCGAGTTCACTTGAGTCGCGCGTTGAGAACAGGCACAGGCCTCCAATCGACAACAGAAACGTGAAAACACGCGACAATTTGAATACACTGAGGGCGTACCTTCGTATCGGAGGGAGAAAGGTAGGAGCATCGGGTGGAGGAGAGGGGGAATATAAGCGAAAAGAAACAGGACGCGCAGGCGTACAGAAAAAGAGGGTAAGGGGTGACGATTACCGAAGTGGAATACGACGCGCTATGAAAGGAAACAGCGATGGCGTGAAGGAGTGAAGGGTGAGATTGCCTTTATCACCATCTCCCGATCCGCCCCATTTGGGAGGGGGAAAAGGAGGGTGGCCATCGTCATCAGGGCCCCAAGACCACTGAGCGGTCAGGAAGGGCACGCCTTCCCGCAAAGAGCAGTTGTCATCCCATTTGTTTCACGCCGCTCTGCATGGAAGCCCTCAGTCGGGTGTGAAGCCGAGAGCGAAGCAAGCCCTCCGCAGCAGAGGCCAGAAAGCCAGAGCAGAACAGTCTTCGTCGGTACTCGGTTCTTCGTGCGGGGGCCGTTCGCGGCTGTGCATCGCGCAGCGTGTTTGCTGAAGGAAAACATCTAGAACATGATGTGAAGCGTCGAGATACGTGGGCTAGTGACGAACCGAAGATAGTAGCATAAACTTGCGTATGGAGTCAGACGGTGCGTAGTCACAGACTCACAGTCGGAATCAACTCTCAGCGTAGAGCGTCTTGACTCCCACGCATGCGGCGGATCACGAGGCGGATCAGACTGCGCGGTTCCGTCGGCGGCGGCCTATTGAGCAGACGTACAGCTGAAAATAAGGTTCCTCTTTGGAATCGGACTGCCAACGCCCTATGGGAATTAATTTCAAACTCACAAGAATACAACGAAGGGTAGCACCAGCACCAGAGCCGCAAAAAGTGAGAAGGAGTCCGTGGATTGCTCTTGAAAGCTTGAGATGTATCTTGGCACCAGTCAAACCCTTCTAGATCTTGACCAGAATCTCACCCACAACCCGCCCATTTATTCCTATGGGCAGGGAAGGTCTTACAGCATCAAAGGCTGCCTTTCCCCCTCAGATATCCTACCGTGTTCATATTTTGGGGTCGTCGACCGAGTTTCGCATTTTGTCCAAGTCGCGGGTGTGGGCGCTTAACGCCGTGCAATCTTCCGCGTAGAGAAAAATGTTGCTTTCGACGTTTTGTGCAGCTGAGCGAGGGATTCGAATGCGGAGACGGCACGGCATAGCGTGCAGGAGGGCGGGCGATTTATCCGGGCCCTCCGGGATCAATCAATGACGCGATGGATCGGCGGGGCGGGCGGGGAAATCTTTACCAGATCGATGCCCATGCAGGGAGTGGTAACGTACGGTATGTAGTTGTAAAAATCCATCATTATCATAGAATAACGTCGACAAACTGCTAGTACTGAAGACAGATCTAGCTACGCTCTCTCTCTCTCGCTTGGGCAATGAAATCTGATGGCACGGCAGGTAGAAGTGCGGGCACACCGCCGGATGAGGAGGAAGAAATCGGCGAGCCACCCAGGTTCTGAAGGCGCAGACGTGACATCGTTTTCTGAGTTAGCGATGAGTCTTCTGGTTCATACGGTAGCGTTCTTGCCACTGTAGTCGCTACCGCTCGCCCAACTGGGGAGGGACATCGTCACGAGCCGCGCTGCCGTGGGTAGAGCCCGACTGTGCTTGCGCGTTGGGGCGGGTAGTGTAAGACAGAGATACCAGCGCGGCAACAGGATGGTGGTATAGCAGACCGAAATCGTCATTCGGGGGAGCAGCGTCAACTCGTCTAGATGCTATCTCAGCGACTGGTGAGCAACCGTGTTCATCGCCACTGCTCCAACTTTGCTCTCAAAAAGTGCCTAGCTCGCCGGGTGGTATGCACGTAGATGACCCCATGTAAGAGGATGGGACGCTGACGGCACCGGACGGAAGGGTATCGGCTGGTCGTTCGGATTATAAAGTCGCGCCGTTGGGGGTGATCGAAGGAGCAACGGGTCGTCTAGTTCATATGTGGGAAGCTTCGTTGTGGTGGAGTGGTCGTCGTCGCTATGAAAAGACAGACGAGGGGGGTATCCGAGGGGTATATCTTCGTCAGGAGAGGCATCATGACGCTCGGGGGGTAGAAGTCTGTCGGAAGACGACGACCGAGCCTCTTCATCCACGAAATGGGGAGTATAGGACGAGAAGGCCGGTACTGCCACGCGTCGGGGAGCACGAGACGTAGAGGCGGGCACTGCGACAGGTGGAGGACTACGAGGTGACAAGGACGGTGGCACGGCCAGCTGGGGATTGTAGGACAAACGAACGGCGTCGTTGGATACTACACGTGCGTTGGGATCATGATTCCCGTGAAGCGAAAGTCCTTCCGAGGGACGCGGTTGGACCTCAACGGGGGTACGAGGCGGAGTCGTTGGTTCAGAAGCGGCGTTGTTGGCCGCAATTTCAGCCTCGTCGCCGCAGTTGCTGCAGCATCCCCCGGGCCCGGGCCGCCGGCGACGCTCTTCTGCGCGTGCGCCTGCGCCTGCGATCGTTAGAATGACTGTTCCAACAATGGAAACTATGATGGCAATCGTTCCGTTGGGGCCGGAGTCATCGGATCTGGGAGCGAGAGGCCTGGTGGCGGAGGAGGGAAGGGGCGCAGTAGAATCTGGTCGACTTTGCGCGGCGATGGCTCGAGCATCGGAGACGTTGAAAGTGTGAGGGTAGACGGCGTCCAAGAACGCCCAGGCAGGGATGGAGGTCTCATGTGGAATGTCGTTTGGCCACCTATTTATCGTCAATTCAGGATCGAGAGAGACGACAATGGAGAGTTAATTACATGCTAGGATAGAACTTCGTGTGGCAGATGATTTTCCATGCTCTCCATGGTTCGTTGGCCTGGTCGTCCTGGCAAATCTTGCACGCGGAATAAATGGCGTAATACACAGTGCTGCATTCACACGGCATGTTGGCGATATATGTGTCCGTCGGGTTGTCGTCACACGCCGACCACAGATAGGACGCGACGACGCAGGGGCTCTGGCCGTGTGAGTTGGTCATCTGCAGTAAGCGGATCTAGGTTACTGTCCCTACTCAGAATGTAATCAGCGTAATGAGACGCACCCAGTCGTACTGCGACGAACATGCTACGCTCAAGTCGATGTCCTGCGCAAATGCATGGCACACAGTGCTGGTGACGAAGGCCGCGACGACCCGCCGTAAACCCGTATTCTTGACCATACGGACTAGGTGCACGGGGGAAGAGATGTGAGTACTGGTAGGCGGAGGCGGGAGGAGGAAGAACAGGTTCGCGGGTCCCAACAGCGGCGATTTGGCGAAATATTGTGCCTGGTTTGGGGCGCTGGTCGTCTTTGATTACATTCGCAGACGTTGCGTTCCATTGTCCGATTGAGAGAAGAGGAAACGTGCCTCGGTGCGACAAAACGAAACAGAAGCATGGATATCTGGCATAGAGGGGTCAGCATTCGGAGCACACACGATGTACTTGACAGATGAACGTAATATAGAGTTCATTAGCATATGGTACCGTCGCCACCGCCCCGTCGTGAGACTAGATACTATCAGTTTATAGCTGCGGATAATTTTGCAAGAAGAGAACACGCACAGCGACTTAAGCCCCACTGGCAGCTATGCGAGCACAGTACTTGAATGTATACGTCGTGAACGGCCAATTCGTGGAACCGAGACTCTGTCAGCGTGAGAGAGCCGGCCAGCCGTTGAGCCCTGGAAGTTAGTTGTATGCCGTATTAGTATGCCATTTGAATTTCAGACGCAGCAACCAGAAGCACCAGAAGCGGCCGGTGAAATAACATGTAACCGACGACGTCGCCTCTAGGCTGTAATCTGGCGGGATCCTTGGTATACGCGGAGGCAATGAGGGATATGGCATGCCAAAGGGTAGACGATAACCATACAATGTCCACGGCGGTGAGTTGTCTAGTGTTTGAAGCGCAGGCGTGGCGTCGCCTTCAATGGCTGGCAGAATCAGAAGGGCTCAGCGGCATCTAGCTCCGCTCCAATATGGAAGTGAACATACTACGTTCAATCCTGGGAGGTGCGTCAATACAGGTCGGGCTCGGGCGAATGAAGAAGCATATACAGGAGAGGGTTCACAGCCAAGACGGCACTGGTGAGTGGGCTGCTAGCTTCAGTGGCGGAGGTAGAGGTCAGGCCGTCGAAAGTTCCACGACGGCCAAGAGGCTGCGCCGAGGAATCCGAAGGAGGTGTGAAGGGAACGTGGCGCAAACAAATGATTCCGCAGCTGGTCCCAATTTTGTCGTAAACGTGTGCTCGACCACCATGCGCGATAGAACCCCGTTCTTAATAGGTCTGGGGCAAAACCGATTGAGCAACAAAGTAGAGGCATGTATTTGGAACGAAAACCGCAAACCAAACCAAGCAACAAGACGTCCCGCATCGCGCCTTGGATCACACGGTCAGACGGGAGGATGGGCCAGCGTCCGCTACGCTAGGCAACACCATAGACTGTACTGCAGGGATCGGGGGAAGTCGACGGATCTGGCGGGTGACCGGCGGCGCGGGCGACCACTTGGGCAACGAGTCCTTCGACTTGTAAGAGGAAGAGCAGTGCTAAACGACCTGATGGCAGTGCTGCCGTACGACGAGAGACTCGGAGGAGATCTCCGACAGGGTGGGCCGACATCAGAGTCGTGACTTTGTCAGGGTATTTCATGAGGACACGGCGACGCTTCAAAACGGTAGTGAACATACCTCGCTTGGGTCGTATGATAGCTTCATCTGGAAACGCGTAACAATAAGATAGCACTCGAGTGTATGCCAGCGGAGAAGCATACACAGGACAACGAGGGGTGTCACGCACAATGCCACGGACTGCGTGCGTGCGCTGGGGGGAAAACCAATTGAATGGCCGCAGTGGCTCGTGCTGGATCGATAACAGGGAGTGAGTGAGCGAGGGAAGAATTCACCGCCGACGCTGACAGACATGATTTGATGCGATCAAACTTCACGCGATCAAACTCTAGTTGCTGGGCTGGATTTCAGACCACACCGTCCAGAGCTTGAAAGAAACAGACCTCTAGAAACGGTGGAGCGAGAAATCTCTCAACCAGACGCATAGGACGATGAACGCGATATATAGTCCAGCAGCGTCGCACTTTTGCGTGTAGGCGATTTCGAGGAAACAGAACACCGACAACTAAGCCTCTTCATCTAGGCAGGTACTGCAATAGGCGGAGGGGCACGGAGTGGAAAGGCTGGTGATGCAACAGGAAGCGGGGAAGTACAAGGTGAAAGCACCGGTTCTGCAACAGGCGGGGGGTAGTATGGCAAATGAACGGTGTCGTTGAATGCTGCAAGTGTGCAGGGGTCGTGATCCTCGTGGAGCGAAAGTCCCTCGGAAGGTGATTGGACCTCAGCGCGAGTATGAGGCGGAACCGTCGGTAAAGCAGCGGCGTTGTTGGCCGGAATTTCGGGGTCGTCGCTACAGTATTGCCGGAGGTACTTAAGCACGAGTGCGGCTGTGACCACTGCGACGAGCACTGCAAAAACGGTAGATATTATGCTAATCTTCTTGGAGTCAGAGCCAGAGCCAGATCTGGGAGCGAAGGGCCTGGTGGCGAAGGAGGGAAAGGGAGCCGGGGAATCTGGTCGGCCTTGCGCGGCGATTGCCTGAGCATCGGAAACGTTGAAAGCGTGAGGGTAGACGGCATCCAAGAACGCCCAGGCGGGGATGGAGGTCTCAGGTGGAATATTGTTTGGCCATCTAGTAGGGGAGTCCGTGCTCGTCAGTTCAGAATCGAAAAATACGACAATACAAAAATTAATTACACGCTAGGATAGAACGTGTGGCAGACGGATTTCCATGCTCTCCATGGTTCGTTGGCCTGATCGTCCTGGCATATTTTGCAGGCGGAATAAATAGCGTAAAAAACAGTGCTGCATTGGCATGGCATGTTGGCGATGTATGCGTCCGTCGGGATGCCGGTACACGCTGACCGGAGATACGACGCAACGACGCAGGGGCTCTGCCCGCGTGAGTTGGTCATCTGCGGTACCCGAATCTAGTCAATGCTCCGGCTCGGAAGAACATAGACGTAGAAATACGCACCCAGTCGTATTGCGACGCACATGCCACGTTCAAGTCGATGTCCTGCGCAAATGTATGGCACGCAGTGCTAGTGATAGAGGCCGCGACGGCATGCCAGACGACCACAGTCTTGACCATAAGGGCTGGGCGCACGGGCGAAGGGTAATGGGCACCGGTAGGAGGAGGCGGGGGGAGGAGGTCACAACCCCGGCGACGTAAGTAGAGGCATTTGGCGAATTATTGTACCTGGTCTGGGGTCCTGGTCGTCTTTGGTTACATTCATAGGCGTTGGGTTCCGTCGTCCGATTGAGAGCAGACCAAACGTGCCTCAGTGCGACGGAACGAAACAGAAGCGCGGATATCTGGCATATAGGGGTCAGCATCGGTGGTTGACAGATGAACGCAATATAGAATTCAGCAATACATGGTACCGCCACCACCGCACCCTTATGAGACTGCATATTATCAGTTTATAGATGAGGATATTTTCACAGTAATTGAGAATACGCACAAGGGCATAGTACTTGCATGTATACGTCGTGCTGAAATTAATGCAGGGTAAGTAGTACGACCAGTTCGTGTATTCGAGGCTCTGTCGGCGTGAGAGAGACACAACCCTCCGTTGGACCCTTGAAGTTAATTGTATGCCATATACGTCATTTGAATTTCAGATGCGACGACCAGAAGTGCCAGAAGCGGCCGGTGAATAAATATCCACCCGACGACGTCGCCTCCAGTCCGCAGTAAAATGGCGGGATCCTTGACAATTGGAGACGATGCCCGATCCTGTTTCATACGCGGAGACGACGAGGGATAGCATGCAAAAGGGTAGACGACATCCATAGTACGATGAAACTGGAGATGAGCCAGCTCGGATCCTGTACGCGCGCGTTTGCTACGTGGGGAGGTTCAACAGAGAGATCCAATGACATGGCACAGGAAGGGGAGCGGACATACTAACAAGGAAACTAGACGTCGGTAAATCGTTTGGCCTTTGAGGGTGCAGGCGTGACATCGCTTTCGGAGGGGGTGGTGTACCGCCAAGATGGCACTGGCGAGTGGGCTGCTAACTTCGATGGCGGAGGCAGAGGTATCAGACATGGTTATTAGGCCATCGAAAGGCACACAGCGACCAATAGGATATCTGGGGGAGGCGCAAAGGAGTGTCAAGGAAAGGTTGATTGCTGGGAACGTGGCGCAAATAAACGATGGCGCAGCTCGTCCAGTTTCGTCGTGAACGTGTGCTCGGCCACCATGCGCGATAGAATGCCGCCCTCAGTATCTCTGGGGCGAAACCAATTGAGCAACAAAGTAGAGGCATGTATTTGGAACAGATACCACAGACCAAAGCAACAGCGTTTCACGCCCTTCCTTGATCACACGGTCAGACGGGAGGACGGACCAGCGTCCGCTACGCTAGGCAACACCATAGACTGTACTGCAGGGATCGGGGGAAGTCGACGGATCTGGCGGGCGACCGGCGGTGAACTGCCACTCAGCTCCTGCATTCGCATCGGCGGCGCAGGCGACCACTTCGGTAACGAGTCCTTCGACTTGTAACGTGGAAGACCAGTACTAAAAGACCTGATGGTAAGACTGGCAGTGCTGCCGTACGATGAGAGACTCGGAGGGGATCTACGGCGGGGTGGACTGAGGTCAGAGTCTTGACTCTGTCGGGGTAGGTCGGATGGTGTCTGAACCGCGTTGTCGGAGGAGGAGGTCGCATGAGGCGGAAACTCCTCCGGCGCGTCGCTAAGAGGGTGGTAGGATGGATGACGAGTATCGTCGAAAGGCGATTGAGCCCGCTGGCTAGGGCGGGAAGTACGAGGTGAGGACTCCGGAGTGATATCAGGTGGGTAGGACGGACGGCTGATTATGAAAGGTGTTGCAGCCCGTTCGACGAAGTGGGCCGATACAACATCGGGTTGGTACGACGTACGGCCGAGGCCGATGTTGTCAGGAATGAGTTGAGCCTGCTCATCGACACGGGGCGGGAGTTGCGGCGCAACCCTAGGACTGTAGTAGGGCAAATAACCAATATCGAACGAAGGCGATTGGGTTTGTTCAACGATGTGAGCAGTCTGGCGCAGGAACTCCGGCACACCGCCAGGATGGTCAGACGGACGAACAACATCGTCAGAAGGCGATGGAGCGTGCTGGTTGAAGTGGGCATTATCGGACGGAGGATAATCGATATCATTGCCCCATGAGATATCGTCGTCGACATGCAGAGGTCCTGCATTGGCAACGCGTGCGTATTTTCGTCGACGGAAGAGGGCGAAGGCGACAGCAGCGAGGATCGTCACTCCGCCAATTCCGCCAATGACACCGCCGACGATAGCCCCGACGTTACTCTTCTTGGAAGAGCCAGCCGATGCGTTCCTATTGTTGGTATCAGCTGGTGTATTTGTAGAGCCGATGGCAAGGGAGACTGGGCCGGAGGGGGTGGAGGTGGAGGTGGGGGTGGAGGTGGGGGTGGGGGTGGGGACGGAAGAGGATGAGAAAGAGGATGTGGCAAAGGATTTGGCAGAGGGGGCTGCAGAAGAGTCCAGCGCGCCCTTTGCGGCGATCGCCTCAGCAGCAGTAACATTGAAGATGTCGGGGGTGACGACGTCTAAATATGCCCATCGAGGGATGGACGTATCGGGCGGGATGTTCTCCGGCCATCTGGAACCACCCGTCATTATCTACAAGATCACAATTTCGAGGGAAACTTACATAGTATAGGTGACGGAACAATTGGTTTTCCACAACGACCACGAAAGTCCGACGCGCTCCTGGCATGTCTCACAGGCAGACACTATCGCGTAGAGGACAGTGTTGCACACGCAATTCGTGGCGTCCGGATGGGCGTAGAAGGTGTTCTCCGGTAGCGATTGAACGAAGGTTGACAATAGATACCCAATCACTAGGCAAGGACTCTGGCCCCGCGCGTTTGTCATCTGATAAGAGCATATGAGTCAGTGTCTCTGCTCAGAGGAACAAATGTAGCGAGACGCACCCAGTCATACTGAGGTAAACACGTGGCGTTTGTTCCTTGTGCAACTGCATGACATATAATGTTGGCGGCGAATAGTGCGGTGGTCTTGAAGAAACGCATGGCGGATCGCTTTTTCGGAGGGATTTATCGTCGGATATGAGGAGGTGCGGGCAGCTTCGAGGCCATAGCAGCGGCGGGACATGTTCATTTAACGAGTCCAATCCGGGCGGTGCGCACTGTGAAGGTGTAGTCAGCGTTATGGCAACAAGGCTACTAGTATGTAGAAGCGCAGATTTTCTGATACCATCCCATCTGTGTGTGTACAAGGTTGCCGTCTTCATATCTCACTTACGCTAGCTATCGTAGAATGACGTTCCCCCACATACCCTTTGAGGCGGTGCCACCGCTGTGCGCGCATTGCAACTACTGAATGAGACTTGTTATACACTTAGCTTTACCGGTCTGCACTGGTAGACGAGTTCTCGACACACCGTTCGTTGCTCCTCGAAGACCCCCTCGTAGTGTGTGTTGGGTTTTGGGTGAGGTTTCCTTCAAATTCGTTCAACTTTGTGTTCTGTCGAGCGTATCAGGACTGGTGACAGGCACACATATACCTGGAATTCCGAACCTGGACATCGGAATCTCCCATGCGCAGTTCTGAGGTATAAAAGTCATAAAGTTCATAGCATGTGGCCTCTCGCTGATACCGCTCCACCACCGTGAGAGCAATGAGGCTACGTTCTTGCGTAACAACGAAGCGCTACGAGGTTAAGAACATCAGTGAATGTCAGTCCTGGGCCTGAGTTGAAGTAATTGCATACGCACCGCATTCTAGAAGCGCAGCAAACATAAACATATACATTCCTCGTCCAGTGGGTCATGGGCTATGCCACGAGGCATAACCTAGTACGAGAGAAACACTCGCGTTTAGCCCAGAAGGAGCTCGATGAGTCACCGACGTGGGAGACGAGGACATGGGGAGCTTGACTTCGCTTGCTTAACTGGTCATTCGTCGGCTGATTTCCATAGAGGGCGTCCGCAACGAGTAATACCAAGGGAGTTATCAATCAATGGGCAGCTGTTCGCCTAACAGCATCGTCTTCGTTGATGTAGTCGGAGTATCAGTGGAGAGAGATCATCTAGAACAAGATATGAGGAGCTGTGTCTTCACGCGAGACGAGGAAACAAACTGACCTGTGCATGGGGCTGGACGCTGTGTGACAAGTCGGAGGCACAACTCGCAGAGCACTTAACTCACCTGCAAATCGACTTCATGGCATGCACGGCCGGTGCCGGTGAACTGTATAAGAGCACTGATTATTATTATGGCACAACCCAGAAGAAGAGAAGAAGGCGCATATGCTATCTAACAAGACCGACAAATTAGTATGCGAAAGACAGATCATGTACAGCGGGACCAGACTCCAGAGGACAGACTGAGAGACAGTGCGATACGGGTCACCATGAGAAGCATGTGCACGACGGAGCAGCAAAACGACTGAGAAAAAATTGCAGGGAGAAATTCGGATGCGGACATGTACCAGCTAATAAAAACATATAAAAAGCGTGTGCGCGTATACCTATACCTTGTCTTTGAGATGGAGGGATACAATGGGGTGGAACGAGCTGATGTCATGGCGCGGTCATGTCGCGGGGCATGTGGGTCATAAGCAGAGAGAAAGAAAGGTGGAAAGCATACGAGAATATTATGACATTTCGGGCGCGTCTGCGGGCAAGGGCTCTGGGATGCCGCCAAGGCGCTCGCCGTGGACGCGTAGGCGGTACAGGCATGTGAACTCGTCGCGACCCCAGTTGGACCGGACAACGAGGACGACAACACCGAAGTCGATGCCAAGGTCCTGCACCTCCTGCGGGACAGTGAACGTCTGAATGTGCTGTGGCGCGTAGATGTTGTACGCAAAGCCCGCGATGCGCATGTACGGCACAGCGCGGGGAAGCGTCGTGGGATAGTGTTCCTCCTCGGGGAGGACCATCTGCTCCGCCGTCGCATCTGCGTCGCCTGCTAGCTCCGCCTGAACGCGCATCTCCTCCCGGCGGCGTGTCTTCCACTCGACGAACTTGGCAAGGTTGTCCTGGCCCTCGATGAGACCCCAGAGTTCCATGTGCCGTGGCGCGGTGCGCATATCCGTCGCGACCTCGCGCGGGACGTGGTCGATGGTGACGTCAGATATGTGAACGGGGTGGGAGAGCATGACGCCGAGCTGGCCTTGGGAGCCGGGGAAGGGCCAGCAGTGACCATTGTTGATATCGTGGTGCAGGGC
Source organism: Bjerkandera adusta (assembly GCA_027924225.1). Classification (NCBI taxonomy): domain Eukaryota; kingdom Fungi; phylum Basidiomycota; class Agaricomycetes; order Polyporales; family Phanerochaetaceae; genus Bjerkandera; species Bjerkandera adusta. The sequence goes on from BSCZ01000348.1 coordinate 156,736, forward strand.
GGTGACGGGTGGGCGACCGACGGCGAATCCACTGCCGGTGACGAAGCCGAGGACGTTGCTTACGACGCCTTGAGGACGAATCTCGTACGTCTCGCTAGTGAGGGATGGAAGGACGGTGGCGCCGCTCGAGTACATGGCGAAGTCTGGGCGCGCGAGAGTATCTTTCGACGCCTTGGACATCGCAGAGTCGACGAGGTGGCCGATGAGACCGGTGACATCTTTGCCGTCAGAAGACTTGATCGTCAAGGACGAGGTCTTGCCAGACGCGAGGTTGCCCCACCAGTCCAGTATGCCACCACCGGGCAGGCTAGGATGCGCCTGTACGTTCTTGCCGAGTTCGAGAGCCTCTTTAACGCCACCTTCGACGGTGCCGATACGCTCCTCCAGCTTCCTCAGAAGGGTACGAGCCTCGTCGTCTCTGGCAGGATCATCGCGATGGTGCTTAGCCGCCTCCTTCTGTTGCGCTTCGACCTGCGAATGAAGCGTCCGTAGCTCCTGCCGTATCGCCTGGAGACCCTGGTTCGTCGAAGCAAACTTGTTATCCGCGTCGGTCGCACGACTGCTCTCGCGCTGGACCTGGTTCTCCAAAGCACCCAGCTGGTTCCCGTGCACTCGCACACCCTCGCGGATCTGCACCGTGTCCATGGATAGGCTTGCGAACGCGTTCTCGAGTCGCATCAGCCTTGCAGCGAAAGCGTCGAGGTCCGCAGGTGGTACGGAGGCGGGAGGTTGGTACGGTGCGTCGTACGACGGTAAGGAAGGGAGAGATGGTAGATGGTTGAGGACGCCACTGTTGAGTATCCACCAGGCGAAGTAGAGGCCGAGCGCAGCGGTAATATACCTGACCAGCGTGCGGTATGTTGACGACCTGATGGAGCTGACCCATCGATAGGGTGCAAAGAGCACAGTTCCGAGCAAGTATCCCAGACCGGCTAGCGTTCGGGATATTGCGTCGCCCAATGCCCCCAGTGTCCTCCCAAATATTGACACCACAGGCGATGTCAGGGACGAGAAGATTCTGTTAAACGCTCTTCCTAACCTCGCGCCGATGGTCCACTCCGCAATCAAGGCCTCCATGTGCGCCTGCATGGCTGCCGCGGAGTCGTACCCATCATCATCATCCTCCTCAGAGATCGGACGGAGACCTTCTTCGACTTGCAGCTCGCTATTGTTAAAGCTCGGCTCCTGGAGGTAAGGTTGTGGCGGAGGTTGTAGAGTGCGGGCAAGCGACGATTGTCGACTCTGCGGTTTTGGCACGGGCTTCGCAGGCTATTCCGATCGTTCAGCTGATTTCGCGGCATGTATGCGCGTTAAACTTACTACGTATGTGGTAAGCCCTTCATTCCCGTCCTCGGACTCAGTCGACACTTCATCCTCCTCTCCATTCGCTTTCAGGCGTTTTTTGCGCTTCTTCTTCTTGTCGTAGTTTATCGACTGGAACCCTGTCAAAGGACCGCCCGCAGCCCCGTTCTTCTTCGCTTTTCTCCGTCTCGTGCGCTTCTCGGTTCCTACATCGTCATCGTCTGATTCGTAGTCGGTGTCCGAGGCAGGATTATACGCTTTGTTGTCCTGAGCGACGGGGCGTCTGCCAGCAGTCGCGCGTCGACGTTGTTGCTGTTGTTGGGCCTCCTGGTACTCCTTCTCCTCCGCAGAGTACTCGTAACTAGACGACTGGTCCTGAGGACGCGCTTCCGGCTCCTGGGAGAGCCTGCGCATGAAGAACGAAGCGGGCCCGCTTGCGGCGCCAGCAACGAAGCTGAGTACACTTCGGCTGGCATCTGCGGACTGACTCGTATCGACGCGATCGGCGTGTCGTGCAGAGGGAGCGGGCGGGGGCATGCGTGCGCCACGAGAGCTAGCGGGTTTAGGCAGGCCACGATTCTTGAGAGACTGCGTCTCCTTCTCGAACTCGACGGACGAGCTCCGCGGGACGTTCGTCCGGTGCTGTGTGCCGGAAGCCCACGCGTCGTTGGGGTTCATGATGCTGCTGTTCTGTGCGAAGCTTGTGCTGGCGTCGTTGCTGCTCGCGCTGGTCTCGTACGCGGGAATGACGGTGGTCGTGGTGGTCGTGGCGGCGCGGTGGAACGCGCTAGCGACGTTCACAGACGTGTCCTTGACAGCCCACCTCTCGGGATTAGGCGGAGTGTGTACGACGCGCGGGCCGACGACGCGTCCGTTGGCGGTGGTGGTCTGCTGCTGCTGCTGCTGCTTGAGACGGGCGAACTTGGTGAGCGCGGTCTCTTCAAGGCCAGTCGCGCGTTCGTCAGGTGCAGAGGTGCTCGACGCAGGCTTGGGCGGGGAGCGTGGGTTCTGCGTGGAGGCTCTGCTCTGGGATAAGACAGTGGTGAGGGAGGACGACATGGGGGAAACGCACCCGTATGAGTAGGAAGGTGGTGCGTTATTAGCACGTTGGCGCGCTGTGTGTACCTGGGCAGCGCCGTTCTTGTTGTGGAAGGTGTTGTGGTCTAGACGTCTGCCTTGGCCGAGGGGCGTGCTCGCGAAGGACATGTACTCTCCTCGTTGCCGGTGAGTCGGTCAGGCTGGCGGGGGTGTGTTGGTGTGATTAGAAACGTTGAGAGGGCGTGGTTTCGTTGCGGATGCGCTGATTTCGTGTGTGCGATGTGCGATGCAAGGGCGGACATGCACTGATGAGATGCCTCGTGTGAGGGTGGGTGCGTGGTGGAAGCAAAGATGAAGGAGAAGAGCTCCGTGGTTGCACTTCGCGAGATATTTGATTGTCGCGTGGCCGCCTGCACGCCCTGTGTTTGGCCCTGTTTGGCGCACGTCGCGACAATGCTCGGTTGGTTTCTCCACCTTGGACAAAGCTCTCCATGACAGCGTGGGTATCCGTCTGTATGTTTGTATTCTCTGAATGGGTGCTATGCAGTATGGTACATCTCGACGTATATCCTCCCCTTTACTTCTACAAGACGCTTCGTTTCTCTCAAATCTGCGCGAACGAGTCGGTCGCCTAGGAAAACGCCACAACGGTCAGCTGAGGGAGCGCGTATTAAATGGTACTAGATATACCTCGACGAGGAGCTTGGCCGTGCCCGGCTCACGCGACGAATGTCCTGCGTCAGGGACAATATGGAGCGTAATCTCCGGCCAGGCCTTCTTCAGCGCGTACGCCGTTGTCGCCTGCACAAAGCGTTAGCGAGAGGCGCAGCACGTGTAACAATGAACCTACCGGACAAACCACGTCATACCGCCCTTGCACAACGATGCAGGGAATGTGACGGCTACCCATTCCAGTCAGCCTCTATCATCAAGGGACGAAGAATTCTTTGCTCACATCTTATCGATGGACTGTTTCTCGAGCAGCTGGCCATCTCTCATCCAACCCTGGAGGTCAAATCAGTAAGGACAAAAAAACGCAGTCAGAGCAGGACTTACATCGTTGACGAAGTAGTGGTTCTCAATTCTCGCGAAAGCGCTGAAGGCTTTTGTCAGAGGTCAAGTCAACAGGGTCTCGGGCGCTGTGCTCACTTGGCCCAATCGTCCTTCTCGGCTTCGGCGACATGGGCCGGGTCGACGTGCAGCTTGGACGTAAACATTCTTTCGGACAACAGAATGCCGTCAGCCGCCTGCGAGGACATAGAACGGAAATCACCCACTCCCATCGAGCCCACGCCCTCGCCGCCCGCAAACGAGTTTCGTCGTCAACAGCGTTGAGCTGCGCATGATACGCGAGGATCATGTCGTGGCGCTCCTCCTCCGGGATAGGCGCGACAAACTCGTCCCTTGTCTTGCATGAGATGGCCTGCCGCCGACGCCGAGGAGTACAAGAACGGCGTACCATGCTTCCGGGAAGAGGTGCGAGGAACCCTCCTGATAGAAGAACCGGAGTTCACTGCAAGGGATGTTCTGTTAATTCTTCCAAAGAGCGGGGTGAGATCCCGAAATCTACCTCTTGCGCAAGGTGAAGATCCCGCTGATGGGGAATCGTCAGCCGTGTCCAACTTGTAGATCATATCTGAGATAGCTTGCCGGAGTACCATCGACTTGACGCGGTCAGGGTGCGACTATGAAAGCGCGTCAGCGCGAAGGAGACGCGTCGTGTGTAAACGGGCGTACCTGCGAGTAAGCTAGGGACAGCGTAGATCCCTGCAAGATGTGAGGTTTACGTTGATGGACATTCATAGGAAGCGTACCCAGGATCCACCGAAGACGTGCCATTTCTCAATTCCGAGTTCGGTTCTGAGCTTCTCGATATCCTTCACGAGGTCCCAAGTGGTGTTCTCCTCGAGCGACGCGCTCCTACAGCCCAACGTCAAGAACAGGATCGCGAAAGACAGCGCCGTTTACTCACGGTGTGGACTTTCCTGATCCACGCTGGTCGAAGAGTATGATCTGGATCGTATCTCAGCTTCACGGGGGTCTGCCGAGAGAATTAAGAGGCACGAACCTGATATTTAGCAGGGTTGAAGAACTGCCTATCCTTGGGGTCGGTACCGCCTCCAGGACCGCCTAAAGTGACGCGTTCTAGCCCAGACGCACCAGCAACATTCGACAGTTGTCCTCACCGTGCAGGAATACGACTTTAGCAGTAAACGCAGGTCAATTCGCTTTTCCTAGAACAAACCCCGATCATGGATGCTTACCTGGGTTGCCCTGGGGGTTTCCACTTATCTCATAGCTAAACAACACAAAGTGCACAGGCGTTCACGAACGGTCGCCACTTCCGAAAAGACATACGCACTAGAGCGTGTGGATGTCTGAAACCTTGAGTGTTCCAGTCTTGTACGGCTCTACGGGAGGGTACATCGTTGGTTCCGGCTTTGTGGGGTGATTAGATAGGGAGATCGTCGAGTAGAACGACCTTCGCGCAGGCAGTGCTGATGGTGGTGCGGGAGAGGGCCTGGCGACAAAGCGGGTCGCAGGGGCAAAGGTATTCGGTTGCGGTGTAAAGCGCGTGTGAGCGTAGAGGCGTTTGAAATGAGGCAAGCCACGGGACACGGCTGTACTCGAAGAGACTGGGCTGGATATGGTGCTGATCATGGGGAGATAGAGTACTTGCTCCGCGAGATTCTATCGATACCAGCGCAGGGCGAACACACCGCGACGTAACTCAATGGCACTTCACGGGTCCAGGTGCACTGCTCGTACCCAGGCACGGCCATGCAAGCCGCCTGCAGCGTTCGCGGCAGACAAGCCTTGGTGTTGTCGACTCCCCTACGGTCGGGATGTCATCCGACTGCATCCGAGTCGTGCAGACGGGCTCGCCAAGGCGATGCAGCAAACCTTGATAAATTGCGGCGAATGCGTGGTCTTAGCGCGTGCGGCGGTCGACGCAAGGCTGGTCCAAGGCACAAGCCTCGGCCCCCTGGTGGGCATCCACGACAGAAACAAACAGCACAAACCCGCCGCGGCGGACGGGTGCGTCAACGGAGTACGGAGGAGGACTAAACAAGACGCCGGCGTCCCCGGGGACGATCTGCATCACGTACGCTCGACCCGACACGTCCATCATCTGTCCATTGTACTTGCTCCGTTTCCGCCCTCATCGGCGCGCCCTCCGCTGCAGCAAATCTCCTAAGCTTATCCTCTAAAATGGACGACGGCTTATGGTCCAATCCTCAATACTCACTGACACGACCACGCCGTGATACGAAACCCTCCCGAAACAGCCTCTGCGCCCACCTGCCTCCTAATTTAACGGAATATAAGCCGGAGGTACGCACAGCCCACATCTGCTAATCTGCACCATCAGCGACAGGAAGGCACACCGCCCGCACTAGAGTAAGATCAATTACCCATGTCATTAGCGGGCAAAGCGACAAGCGACCCTGGGCGCCATTCGTCGCACGCATCAATACATATACGCCACTCGTCTGGCATGCTCAGGTCGGTTGCCTGGCCTTTCCCCTTGCCTTCTTGCCCCCACCCCGCCCTTCAACCGGGCTTCATTTTTTCACACCTTCCAGCACGAATTTGTTTGAGTGAACAGAGTGGAATATGGCGTTCTCGAGGGTAGCTCTTTTCACCGCGGTGCTTGCCATCGCGCAACGTGCGGCGGCACAGGGCACGAACGCGACTTGTCTGTCACAATATGACTGGGTGCGTCTCACAGTGTCTTGTCTCCCTCGAGCAGATAAATTTACGAATTCCTGCCTCCATAGATGGACAACTCACGCGGCCAGAACCCTTGCCTCATGACGGCATACCTGAACTCGGCGTGTCTCGCCAACCCGACGGACGCGTACGTCTATTCGTTACCGGAGGACTTCCACTACCGTCCGCCCACGGCGGCGACCGCAACACCATGCCAATGCAGCACTGTTTTCTATTCCATGATCTCCGCCTGCGGGACCTGCCAGAATCGGATGAACTTGCCGTGGTCATCATGGGAAGCCAACTGTTCCACAGTTTACACCAGCATGTAAGTTCCCGTTCTCCTATGAAAGCTATCTTCCGAGTTGGAGCTCACGAACGAATCCAGATGGCCGAACAAGATCCCAGCAGGCACATCCATCCCGGCCTGGGCGTTTTTGGACGTTGTTGGCCCTGACGCTTTCAACGTCTCCGCCGCCGAGTCAGTCGCCGCTCAGGGCGCACCTGAGTCATCCGCGCTTCCCTCCGCCACCTCCGCCACCGCTTCCGGGTCGTCAAGTACAGCCACCAACGGCGACCCCACGACCGCACCAGCGAGCTCCTCCAAGAAGAGCAACGTCGGGCCAATCGTGGGTGGTGTGATCGGCGGCGTCGGCGGTGCGGCGATCCTCGCAGGCATCATCGCGTTCTTCGTCCTCCGCCACCGACGCAAGGCCCGTGCAGCGCCGTCTGCTGCGTTCATGCCCGCGCCGACCGCCCCGGATTATGTTCCCCAGTCGCCTGCGCCGTACAACAGCGAGAAGCCGTACGACCCGTCTGTGCCGTATGGCGCGCCGGTGTTCGCGGGCACCCCGCCGCCAACCTCGACGATGAACACGTCGATGCCATCCATGGCTGTTTACGACCCCAACGATCCGTCAACGTTCCCCACCGCTGCGCCGCCCGCCAGCTTCGGGACGTCGGGATATCAACCGAGCCAGTATAACCCCAATCCCAACCCGTCGTTCCCGCAACACACAGCGGGCAAGTACAGCGGTGCGCCCGAGGTATAAGCGTGGTCGTTGGTTATAAGATATCAGTGGTAGGATGTGTCTGGGGGACGCCATCGTTGGACTTACGAATATCTCTGGTTACGCTATCCTTGTTTGCACACTATACGCTATCTATGCACGTATCCTCTGTAGTATCTACGCGTATCTACCTGGGACATAATGAGCCCCTGTCTTACCAACGTGCTCGAGCTCAAGGCACGCGTGAGCTGGAATGACTCGGACGTCGATCTGGTAAAGTTTCGCCCGCCCGCCGATCCATCGCGCCATTGATTGATCCCGGAGGACTCGGATAAATCGCCCGCCCTCCTGCACGCTATGCCGTGCCGCCTCCGCGTTCGAATCCCTCGCGAAGCTGCACAAAACGTCGAAAGTAACATTTTTTTCTTCGCGCGGAAAATTGCACGGTGTTAAGCGCCCACACCCGCGACTTGGACAAAATGCGAAACTCGTTCGAGGACCCCAAATTGTGAACGCCGTAGGATATCTGAAGGGGGAAAGGCAGCCTTTGATGCTGTAAGACCTTCCCTGCCCATAGGAACAAATGGGCGGGTTGTGGGTGAGATTCCGGTCAAGATCTAGAAGAATTTGACTGGTGCCAAGACACATCTCGAGCTTTCAAGAGCAATCCACAGACTCCTTCTCACTTTTTTGCCGTTCCGATGTATCTTGTCTTCATTTTCTCCGCTAGACCGTTGTACGTGCTGTAGAACCCAACTTTGCTAAAGACATTGGAGGCCCGCGCTCTGAAGAGCATAACCTTGTTTTTATCATTCTATCCAGGTATCTGTTTTTAGTAACCAACCGCCGACAGAAGCGCGCCTTTTGATCCGCCCTGTGATCCGCCGTGCGCTCTTTTCCGCGGTACCGCTGGCGTTCAGTAGCTCCTTCTTGTCGGTCATGTCGAAAGGTGAGCATCGTCCATGCCACCTAGTTACATCCAACACGTCGGTACTTCGATGATAGATATCGATCCTCAGCATCTAAAGCTTGTCTTTGCGCGCCGACTGCCATGATATGTCGATAATCTTCTCACATGTCCTGGACTCCTAGTAGTCTTTGAGTCCTCCAACCTTCATCCTTGAATAGCCATGCCTAATCGCTTTTGTTTCCAGCAAGTCTCAGGCAGTTCCTGGTCGAAGTTTGACCCGAGGAACGCGCAACATTGCACACGCTTCGATATCTTTCATTTACAAGTACCGCCGGCTTCCCCGCATCCCTGCCTGATAAAGCCACGTCTGGCTTATGATCATCCAGCCCAACAGCATATGCGCCCAAACGACCAACATTGCGCCGCACGACATTCCCAGACGATCCTCGACGCCATCGCCTCCCATTACCTCACCCAGGGCGGACCATCTCTGCGTGACTGGGTGCTGGCTGTGCGACAGGGTTGGCGTACCTCCGCTGTCCAGCCACGACAGCATCCGTGCGCGGCGATGTCGGTGCCTGGCCCTGGTTCTAGCTGATATTGCGCCCCGCTGATATATGGTCGAGGGCCGACGGATGGACGCGTCAGTACAAAGCGCCGCGCACTCTGGGCCCCCGGGGCGGAAGCTTAGACTGTCGCGCGATGCTTCCCCTCCTTTTTATCCTTGGCGTGCTTTCCCTCCGTGTTGTGGGCGCGCGCCCGGTCGTGGAGGTGCGTGTGCTAGCTGCTTTGTGGCGGACTGCCATTGACGGCAGGATGTTGAGAAGAGGCCGACGCTGACGGTGCGCGCCGCAACTGCGAGTTTTTCAGATCCCTTCGCCGTCCCGACGTATTCCTTCTCTATCCCGACGTATTCCTACTCATTCCCAACATACTCCTTCTCTATCCCGACATATTCGTACTCATTCCCCGCATACTCCTACTCATTCCCAACATACTCATACTCCGCCCCAAACTACTCATACTCATTCCCAACCTACTCCTACCCAATCCCAACATTCGACCCAGGGTCCTCTGGCGGCGGGTCGTCATTCACCTCGTCTGCCCGCAGACGCACGAGCCCGCGAACTGTCATCGGCGCCGTCGTCGGGTCTGTGCTTGGGTTTCTCAGTATCCTCGGCGGGATATGGGCAGCGATAAAACGGCGCGCACGCAGGGCGATGGGAAAGCCGGAAGCAGGGGCTGGGGAGAAGCCTCCTGTGATGGCGGGGAGCAATGTCCCACCACTTGGGTATGCTCAGCCTTTCGAACAGGCTCCGCTGCTTTCGTCCGGGGCGCCACCACCACCACCACCGTCTCAGCCCCAACGGCCTCCAGTGAGTACTTTTGGTATTCGATCCTAGAGACCTCTGATCAATCAATACCGTGGCGTAGGAGCCATACGTCCCAACGGCTTACTGAGGATGCTACACATACCTTCAAAACATCTGAAGATATCACACTGCCAGGAGAACGTCGATCGATACGTGTATCAGTACATTATGCAGTGTAAGATTACATGTACACGCATACATGCGCGTGAGGACAACACGAAAGCGGCGAAAGCGAGCACGAAACGAGACGCAGTAAGTTCATGTAAGGTACCCTAGTTGCAGTCCATAATAAATAAAAAATGCATGACAATCCAATCCCAGCATGTGAGGGTATATATCCATCCGTCCAGCAGAAAAGCAATACTGTCCCCTTCTTACTCTCGCACAAGCGCATCGACCGCGTCGCCGAGGACGACCTTGGGCTGCACGAGCATTCGCTTCTCGAAGACACTCTCGCCGTCGCCCTTGCCCTTGCGCGTGACACAACGGAGACCGAGCTCAGTCGTGCACAGCACCTTTTCCGAACCGCCCGCAGGGTGCTCCGCAAACGCGTTCGCCATCGCGCCCGCGTCGAAGTCCGCGCCGTGCTCGACGAGCACGACTTCGAAGCTCGTCGACAGGATCTCTTCGCGCGTGACCTTGGCGAGCTTGTATACGGCTTCTGCGATGCGCCGCAGCTGTGCGCGGAGCGTCGCTGCGACGGGGTCGCGGTCTTTCGTCGCGGCGGAGCTCGAGCAGCCCGAAACGGTGAAGACGGCGGAGGACCAGTTGAACATGGTCTTCACCAGTTCCGAGATGGCGTATTCTTCGAGCCCTGGGTAGAGTGTACGGATGGAGCGGTGGGCGAGAGCGCGCCAGCGCGACGAGGTTGGTTGAGGTTCTGTTTTAACCTAAGTCAGGATAAGATCGGGAGGGGGAAAGTGGGGGTCCTTACCTGTGCCCTGCATCTGTGCGTAGATCCTCGAGAGCAAGGTGTCAAGCTTGCTAGGGAAGCCGACACAGAATAGGGATAGCGAACGTGCACAGCACGTCGCGACGCTCGCTTGCAGCGCCAGTTGAACCAGTAGTGGATCTGACGCGTGATCATGTGTTGAAAGAACCTTTGCGAGGCCCGCCCCAAGCCAGGGCGCGGTGTTGGCCGCCTCGTCGCCAGACATGGCCGGAATAAGGTTGCTGTCCCTCTCCGTACGACTTCTCCTTCGGGCAGAGAGGGGTTGTGCGGCGCGACGATTGAACACGCAGGTCTCCGTCGCGCTAGCGGCAAAGTGGGTGATCTCCGCGTTAAGGTCCTCGACGGCCTGGATGACCTGCGCGCCGGACCAGCCGTCGGTCTTGGTGAGGAAGACGTCGAGCGAACGTGCGTGTGCCGTGGTTTCGGTGTCGATGGACAGGGCAGAGAATGACGAGACGAGTGAGGGCGCGTAGTGTGGCAGCATCGTGCTGGAGGAGACGATGGATGATGGGGCTTGCGAGCGCGAGCGGCGGAAAGAGCTCGACGACCTGTCTCGATCCCGCTCCCTCTTCGCCCTCTCCTTCTCCAGTTCTCGCTCCCAATCCCTTTCCCTATCCCTCGCACGCTCTCTTTCTCGCTCCCGTTCTCGCTCTCGCTCCTTGTCCTTCTCGCGCTCTCTTTCCCTCTCCCTATCTCTCTCTCGGTCTCGCTCCCTCTCCCGTTCGCGATCTGCCCGTCGGTCTGCAATCAACCTATCCCGCTGCATCTTCAACTCTGAAATCTCCTTATCGCGCGCCTGAAGCGTATCCTGCAACTCCCTGAGGGTCACTTCGAGCTGCTTGCATCGCTCGGCGGGCTTCATGTGCCTGCCCGGCGACTCCAGTCCAGGCGCGTGCGTCTGCGTCGCCTTCCGGTCATCGTGCTGATGGCTCGGCATGTGCTGCTGTTGCGGGGGCTTGACGCGACCTTTCAGAGGCGGCGCGTGCTGGATATTGCTGGCGTTGCGCGGAGGGGAATGGTTGGCGCCCCCCTTGTGTCGTCGGGTGGGCGAACGGTTCGTCTGGCGTGGATGTAGTCGTGGTGATGATGGACAAGATTGTGGCTGCGTCGGAACCTGCTGTGTGGCCTGTTGTGGACGTGACGGCGCTTGTTCAGACTGTTGCGCGTCCGCCGGGTTCCTCGGTCCCCCCGGAGGGAGCCACCGCTCGTAGCGCTGCCCCTTCTTCGACAGGCTCTTCGAGCGCGCTGGCGGGGACCACCGATCCTGACCCTGCTGCTGGGCCTGCCCCGACGACATCGTGGACGATTTGAGCGACCCGAGGCCAAGGCCCAATCCGAGTCCGAGTCCGAGATCCAGGTTCACCTTCGTGCGGGTACTCGTGGTGTAGGTGACTGTGCTTGTCGTAGTCGCGGTCGTGGTGTACGACGTAGACTTGTTTGCCGCCGTGTTGGCGTTGTTGGAGGTAAGAGTCAGAGGAAATCCGAGCGAGGGTGGCGTGCGTGCTGAGGGGGGTGGTGCACGTGTACCGGCGTCACTGTGAGTTTTTGTCCTGGAATAAGACCAGACGGAGGAAGCCAGGGTTGAGCCGGAGAGTGTCGAGCCTGGTAAGGTGGATCCCGAAAGCCCCGTGAAACCAGTTACGTCTGAGTGCACGACACTCGGCGTCGGTGGGCGCGTGCCGCTCAGGTCAATGCGACGATCCCGCGAGCGTTCAGCGGTGGCGAGGCGAAGGCGCAGCGAGCTACACTCTCGTTGGAGGCGCGCAACGGTGTCCGATCTGGAACGTGTTGCAGCGGAGCGTTGTGTCGTAGTTGCTGTGCTGGAGTCCGACTGATTGGAAGAGGAGAGGTCGTCCGTAGAGGGTGTGCTGCGTTGCGTATAGACCTCAAGGGTGCTGCGTTCGGGTATCTGTAGGTGCATCATGAGTGCGTCGCTCTGCGAGCAGTGGGGTCAACCCGAGGAAAATGAGGGAGGAGGGGAAGAGTGCCACGGGTGGAGACCCACTTACGCGCAAGCTGATAAGTTTTTGTATGAAGCGTAGAGGGGCCGATGGGAGATGACGCTGCGTCGTAGGCTGTGACTGGACGGAAGGAGAAAGAACATAGATCAGCTCAAGCTATTCCGAGTACGCACATCCTATGCGTGGCAGAAAACCCGGCGACGAGTCACGTACCGATGATTGCTAGGAAGGCGCACGAGACCCTCGCTGGAGCTGGTGACTGGAACTAAACGGAAGGAGGAAGGTCTGCGCACACGGGTCCTCTGGAGATGAATCAACGGTAGGCCGGGATCTGGAGATACGTTGGAGATAGTCGGCGATGGAATGACGGGCGAGAGGCAGGTGAAGCGTGTTGAAGGAGTAACTCACACCTCGAGGTATACACGTGGATCTGCAGGAAAACCTCCGTCTGGAAGGAGAACCTGTGCAAGCGGTGGGAGACGATCCGAGATGACAACCTAGACTAGGAATCGAGAGGGTCGCCGCGCCCCTGGAGCTCCACGAGCTGGACGTTTGGATATTTGGAACGTGGTCGGTAGCAGTCTGTGTCGTAGGATAGCCTTGTCCTTGGCACGTTGAATGTAGAGCACTCGATGGGGGAGGGATGACACAGAACTCGTATTCAGAACGACAATTGCTGTCGTCGGGTGAGGTGAACAATGCGCGAGCGGACAATGCCATCGTCCGCTCCGCGATGGCGGGAGGAGAGGAGCGACGGGCGCTCCGTGAGCCGTGGACGCTTTTGTCTCGATCGGTCGAATCTGATAGTTGGACGGTTTACTATAGACTCGCCAGCCAGTCCGACGCAAGCTGGGCGACGCATGGTCGCCACGTGCGCGTCTCAAATTCCAAAAATGGACGCGAGCTTGCGAGCGGACTGGGCGCGCCCGTGCCGTTTCTATGCACCCCCCGTGATGTAACGTCAAGTGACCGTGATGTGACGCTGTGACTGCGGACTTAGCAGAATTCCGCGTACTGTCCTGAACAGAAAGCTGGCTGTAGTGTCCGATTCCATGGCCAGAATCTAACGATTATATACTCGCTTTTGTACTACATCTCAATATGAACCATAATCTATGTCTCCCTCCTCTTCCAGTGTGAACAGGGCCTCAGTATTCCCAAAATTGTCGTCCCAAAGCGGTCCAAGATCGCCTCCAGACATGCTGCTGCTCTCGATGTCCGTTTCCGGGCCATCTGCAACGTTTGCCGAGTGTGCTAAACTCGCCTCGGACCTACCACTATCGGAAAGTGAGTCGCTGGTGTCCGTATCCGGTGTCGGAGTGGCAGCAGATGAGGAAAACGGTGGTGCGTGTGCCGGAGAAGAGGTTGTTGCTTGGTCGAACTGGGCTGCTAACGTCATCATGCGGAGGCGTGCTTGAAAGCGCTTGAACAAGCAATTGTACTCCTGTAGCGGACCTGCGACTTGATGGAGCCCAGCGATGAGAACATCTGGGACAGGCTCTCCGTCTTCGATTACGCGGCCGGGCTCTTCTTGATATACATGGTGACTCCGTAGGCTGTTCATGAGCAGTGCAATGTCGCGGGTGAGGTCTGGTGTCGTATGCTTGGTGCCCTGGCGTGATCCG